>VDFB02329472.1:314164-369292 GCA_007258455.2 Sequoia sempervirens | reverse complement strand
TGAAAAACATGGAAACAAAGAAAGGTATGCCTCAAGATCCATTATCTGATAATATGTCATTTCTAGGTGGTAATTCAAACTTCTCACATTAGAACACTTAGCCCCAAAATAATACATAAAATCAACAATGGCTAATGGTCCAAGCACCAAATTGGGCTCCATAATAGGGAATATGGCCACCATAACCTTACCAAGCCCCAAATTATAATTCCTAGTGGCCACCCCAAAAAAACCAATAACCATCACAATGGTGTGGGATTCAACAATGGCAAAACCAAAATATAAACTACCTATAGCCACAATAATATTTGTAGCCACAAGAACTCACTATAATGCCAAATCTAGCCATGGCCACACAATCATAGCCAAGAGCACCTCAACTACCAACCCAACCTACATCTAATCCTAACAACAAGCCTGTTCAGAAGGCTTATACTAATGACCCCATCTAATACCTAACCTATGGGGTTGAGGTGAGTGATGTCCACCTCTGTTTAGGAAAGATGCTTGTTGGGCATTCATCTCCCCACATTATAGAGCTTAGTGATGAGGAGACCCCAATAGAAATTATTGATAAAAAAAGAACTTGAACACTATAGGACACAACAAAACATCACAAGTTCGGAACCACCATTCCCTAAAAGACTAACCACATAAAAACCCCATTCTGAAACTGAATTTGACCTATTGGGCCAACTTAGAAATGTTTGCATAAAAATACCCTTGATTCAAGAAATTAAGGAAGTACCAATATACAAAAAGATTCTGAGAGAGTTGTTCCTTAAAAATCCAGGTAGAAAATGAAAGGACCCCCAAACTATTCATGTCTTAGGACAACTTGTTGACATCATGTTAGGAAATATAGTTGTTCTAAAATATACAAACCCTAGGAGCCTTGTAGTAGATGTCCAAATTAATGGAAATCTCATTAAAAAATATTAATTGACCTAGGAGTAGCCATAAATTTTATAACAAAAAAAATTATGAAACAACTTCAATTAATGGAACTCCGACCTACACCTACTATTTTACAACTATAAGATAGGTCAATTGTTAAAACAAATGGTATCATAGAAGATTTAGTCATCACACTGGACTCATGGGAATGCCCTACATATTTTATGGTCTTACAACCTAAAGGAAACCTTGTAGGATACACCTTAATCTTAGGGAGGCCTTGGTTAGCTACTACAAATGCATTCATTGGTTGTGGGTTTGGTGATATGAGAATTTCCAATGGGAATATGATAAAGAAATCGATCCTTTACCTTCCTGCACAACCACATATAGATTTGGATCAAACTGTATGGCATGCCCTTGATGAAGATGACCGATATTCTTTACAAACACTCATGACCATAGAACATAGCCCAATGCTAGACATCTAGGATGAAGATGATGTCCTTTCCAGCATTATGCAAAAATCTTATGGTAGGGACCTCCAACAACACCACTACCTCACATGCTTGCATTGTCCTTTGCATAAGATAATACCTACAAATGCCTAGCAATTATACTTCTCAACTTTTTAATACACCGCTACCCTAAAATTGCAATCTCAGTCTGTCAGGTCTTGATATTGCTTTTGTCATGAGATCGCATCAGGAAAAATACTAAATGTTAATAACTAATTGAAAACTACACAATAATCTCCATTAACCATGTTGCAATCCCACACAACATAATTTTCATGGGACTATCATGACATGAAAGGTATAGATCCTCACCTAAGCATGCATAGAATTTATATTAATGAAGGATACAAGCCTGTGAGGCAGCCTTATAGGAGAATTAACCTAGTTGTGTGTGACATAGTCAAAACAAAATAACAAAAGTTGCTAGATGCGGGGTTTATTTATCTCATATCTGATAGCCAATGGGTATCCCCATTGGTGATTGTTCTAAATAAGGGAGGTAAATGGAGGGTATGTGTAGACTATAGAGAATTGGATACGACAACAAGGAAGGACCATTTTCCCCTTCCTTTTATTGATCAGGTGTTAGATTCATTAGTAGGTAATATTTCTCCTTCTTGCATGGATTCGGTGAGTATAATCAGATAAAATAGCTCCAAAGGATTAGGACAAGATAAATTTTACCTGCCCATGGGCTACATATGCATATTTTGTCTTACCATTTGGGTTATATAATGCTTTTGCAACATTTCAGAGACTAGTCTTAAGTATATTCTCAGACTTTGCACATGATTCCATGGAAATTTACATGGATGATTTTACCACATGGGAATTCTTATGAAGATGCATTAACTAATTTAGAGAAAGTCCTACAAAGGTGTCAAGATCACAACCTTTTCTTGAGTCATGAAAATGTTTCATGATGATGACTAAAGGAGTGGTCTTGGGACACTTTTTGTCTAGTAAAGAAATAAAGGTAGACCCTAACAAGATAGAAGTGATATCCACTCTACCTATTCCTCAAAAGAAAATGTATGTAATAATTTTTCTTGGACTTACAGGTTACTATAGGAGGTTTGTTGAGGATTTTAGTAAGATAGCGGCTTCATTATTTTTCCTCCTTTCTAAAGATATTGAATTTGATTGTGTTGGGATATGGTGTTGTACACCATTGTATAAAATGTTATATTAATAATGTTGTAATTAAATATTTTAATTATTTAGTTGTCATGCACCTAGGAGGTGTGGTTAATCACACTAGGTAATTATTTGGAACCACTTTATGATGTATTGTAACATTTTATTATTATTTTAATGTGTGAGAGACATGGGATAATAATTTAGTATTGGGGGATATTTAATAAAGTGAAAAATTAGTACCCAATATTAAATAAGGGGTTAGTGGTTTTGTATTAGCATGGTTTTGTGGTACATGGTTTTATCTTACCACTTGGTTGTATTTGTGTGAGCTTGAGTTTATAAAAACAAGCACATGTTTAGTGGTTAAGATTGGTCGGGTGAGTGGGTTGTCATTAAATTTGAGTCTTTTTGAGGAGTGCATATGTGAAGCATGGCATGGGATGTGTGGATTCATGTTTGGACACATGAGGATGCATTGAGAGGCTTGATTCTTTAGAGGTATTCATTGTAACTCTTGTATTGCTTTATTATTGAATAATAGATGGAGTATGGATGCTTTTGGAGGCTGATTTTTTCCCTCTTGGGGGTTTTCCCAAGGTATATCTTATGTTATTTTGTGGCTTGTCTATTTGATCTATGCATTATGGTTACTTGTATGCATGTTTATCTCTCATGTGGTTAAATGTAGGAAATGCATTAATATTTTGGGTTATGATGCATTATTTCCTAACAAGTGGTATCAAAGCTATAACAGTTGATGGGAGGTGCAAGCTTCCATGTTTTTGGTTATTTCCTTCAACTACATAGAGTTAAATATTTTAGGTTTGGTGGATGTGTATAGAATAGGAGAATCTTTCTCACTTGTGCATTCAATACGTGATATTTTTATCTTAACTTAATGTGAATATACATTTTTTTTGGTTTGCACTATCAAAAGTAAAAAAGCATACTTTTCTGCTTTGAATTCCATACCATTTATTTGCATGGGATATCCTTATAAAATCAAATTATTTTCACATTATTGAAACTTTGAATTTTCTTCTTCATCATGCTTCAACCATAATTTCATATTCATACAAGGGATTTATATAATCTTCACTGAGAGTGGTGACTTTTACCATTTTTTCTTCTTGTCAAGAGTTTTTGTACTCTCATATAAGGGATTTATGTATTCCTTGTTGAATGTAATGCCTTTAATTTGATGCAACTCATACTTCTATTTTCTTGTTGTAGGGAATTTTCTCATTGAAGAACATTACTCATGATTCTCACCCCTTAGTATGTTCTTTTAGCTTTCTAACCTCTCTTATTCTTATTGTCCCTCAAATATTTCATCTTGGTTCTACTGTCTAGTTATGGCTCTGGCTCTCTTCATGTTCATGTAATCTGAGAAAGGAATTGAATATTAGATCTCCATTAGAAATATCTTATATTTAGCATAACAAGCAATACTATCTTCTCCTCTAAAGTTTGATTCACCACCAAAATATCTTCTTCTCTATTAAGGAAAGTGGGTCGGAGAGGTCTATCAACATATCCAACCACTACCCTCTAGGTTTTGTTATCATCACCTTTGTTCTTGTTACTATTGGATCCTAAAGAGCTTGTTCAACCATACATGTTACATATTTAAAGAATCATCCCATGATTCATAAACTAGTAGACATATTAGCTCTAATACCATTTTAATGACCCTAGCATGAATTTAAAAAAAAGATAAATTTCAAATTTGATTATTTTTAATTAGATCTTACAAAACCTATAATTTTCCTTCACATATACACATTAACATTGATAACATTGATTAACAAATGAAGGAAATACATGAAAGATATATTTCAAAACTTTCCTTATATATTAAATGAGTTTGAAACACATTACAATACACTATGATAATAGTGTTCAAATAACACTAAAATTACACTACTTGAATCCATTTCAACTATAAATTATAAAAACTTAATGATGTTAAGAGCTGCAATAGTGGAATCTCATTCACAAGATTTGTGTGAGTTTTCCTTATAGGACAAAAGGGGTTTCATCTTCTAACTCATGAAACCAAGGTTTTTCGTCCCCAAATTTGGTTACTTCAACACAACTACTTAGAACAATGTTTACAAGAGTTTCAATGTAGAACCAAAATCTCACATCTCACAATATCTCTCATTCATACTATTTAAAATCTCATAATAACTCTCATTCATCTTATTTATGTGACCTTGGGAGAAGAAAAAAATTGTTTTGCATAAGGTCACCCACACCCTTGAAATCATTATCATTAATGCCCTTGTGTAGAAATCACCCCCTTTGAGATGTGTAGAGATACATGGAGTAGTGAGGGAATCATTTTATTCTTGATCACTATTATTCTAAGCATCAATTGTGTCTTTTGATTTGAGTGTGTATGGTGAAGAAGAGCCTACAGTTTTTTTTGAAATTGTAACCTAGAGATGACATGAGAATAATCAAGGTTTGAAACTTAAATCACCCCATTAATTACATAATGGACACCTTAATATTTCTCCATCTCTAAAAGTGTGTGTGAATATGTTTCTTTGGAATAAATAATGATTTCTATGAGAGATATTTTCATTTTTTAATTGCAATGCCAAATCATGTCAATAATGGTATTTTGGGTCATATAGGGAGGTTGGTAGGAACACATAGAGCAAAAGGTGGGAATTTTAAAGTTTAGGGGTTGAGGGTACCTCATTACTCTTACCACTTGTTGAGGATTTGGAATTGAGAGCATGATATACTAGGTACCCAAATAAGAACATATCTAAAATTGTGGTCCATAGTAGATAACATAGTGTAAAGTGTTGGAGATCAAAATTTGGGGGTACCATGGAAAGAGTACTTAGGTAAGGGAAAGGTTGAAACTTTGGTTTTGATAGGTAACTCAATGTAAGGATTGAGAATTTGGGGTTTGGTCAAAATGCATGCAAGTAAAAGTGGGATACTCTAAAAAATGGTAAGGAAAAGAGTGGAGTTTGAGGAAGAGGGATGATGAGATGGAGAACTTTGACATTCTTATGAAAGAGGAAACAAAAGTAGGGAAGGGATGAAAGGTATGACCAAATGGGGAATTCTAATATTCTGAAAATAATAAAGGAAAAGGTGGTGTTTGGAGAGAAGGCATACCAATAAGGTAAACTATAAAACTCTAATGAGTTGCACACACTTAGAAAATTGAACATACCTCCACACTTAGAAAATTTTGGAACCTTGGAAACTTCTGAACCAAGGGAGACATTAAAATAGGAAATATGCCTTTGATACACAAACATAAAGTAAATGAAAATGGGACATTACAAAAATATATGGATAAAATTAATAAGAGCACATAACAGGTAGCAAATTGGTGTTCTTATTTTGGACAACATAAATCATATATTTTATTTTCATCACAAAAAATTCAATGTCTATAAAAATATAAACTAATAAATAAATAGTGTAACAACTAATATAATTAACAAAGATGAAAAACCACCATTGTTGTGTCCTATGACACAAATATTCAATCAACTATTGTTTGTATCTAGTTGTTTGATACATCATGCGTAGCTTTATTAAGTGAAAAAGACCTTAATTTTTTACTCCTAGTATAGTACGAGTATCTTGTCGCATCTAGGATTTGATCAAACTGCCCATTTTTATTTTTGCCTTAAAATACTTTTTTCCTAGTAAGCAACAATTGTCATTCTTTTTTAAATCCATGATTTACTTTGTAAAGCATATGCAATTGATGAGTATTCCTTTGTTGTCATTTTCTTCACATTTTGTTCAATTATTTGTGTGATTATAATCAATTGACCATCATGATATGAAGATCATAAACTATTTATATGATTTGATTTGAATATTTTCAAAAATGATGAGAGAAATTAAAGAAAAAGCACACCCAACAAATCAATAAAAAGAACCTTTAATTTTCTAAAAATCAAATAATAAAAAATAAATAAAAACAAAAAATTTAATAACCTATTTAAACAAGAACTAATAATCTAACATGATTTAACATAAAGATTGTATAAGAACTGGACCTAAAATCTTAATCAAAGAGAACTGTGATGATGTGAGAGGGAAACTTCCACGCCGCTTCAATCATGTAATCATTGCCCATCTAAACACACAAGAATGGTTCATAACTAAAGGACTGTAACATATGAGAGGGTAGAAAATTGCTCAAAATAAGATTGGTCCAATTGTTCCTCGCCAAGCAAGTCAAGTCTTCGGTCCATTTTGGACACGCCAGAGTAAATCGTGCTTGACAGGGGGTGGGGTGCTTGATTTTAAAAAAAATATATTAGACCCGATGCACAAGTGACAGGGTGACGTCGTGAACATTTTTTTTTGGTCCACGTGAACTGCCATGTGGACCTCGAAAATTGACCTGCCCTACGTTGGGCCACTCTCCCCTGATTTTCCACAATGCTTCGACCACACAATCATCGCCCATCCAAACACAAGAATGGTTCAGATCTCGAGGTCCAACAAACTTAATTCGTGCGCCATCAGTGTACTAAATGTTCCCTTCATTTCCAGCCCTCTTCTTTACCATGCATTATGCGTGCTCTTGCATGGTTGGATGAAGGGTTTGTTAAAGGGTGGAGAGGTCGTTGCCTTTTTCAAGTGAAAGCTCATGCCAGTGCATTTGGATGATCGATTACAGGAATTGAAACACAGTTATTTAGTGAGAAAATGTTAAGAAGCTGGGAGTAACAGCAATGGGTGGCACTGCAGATATTCTGAAGTCAAAAGTGTGCTTATCAATTGCAAAATGTATTCAGTGTGTTTCTATGCTGTCTGAGTTTCTAAGTGAGGATCTCTACAGAAAGCGGCTGTAAGCTTGGTTTCCTGCTGCCGTCCATTGCTTCACTCTCAGTTTCTTTAACATTCTCTAAATAGTAAATAACCGTGTCTTCAACTCTTGTAATGATCATCAATTACAAGATTGTATAGAGAATTGTATCTCCTTTTGTTTTCACATGCAACTTGGTTCAAGAAAAATATATTGGTAACTTTGTTATAGCTCAGAGTACGATCTCCATATCGTAAGTAAGGGGATGAAATGTAACTAAAAGCGAGCAGAAGAATTTGGGGTTTAACTTTGTGTTTTGCAGATGTCTGAGTTTTGGTCTTTTGGTTGTTTGTTTTTATTGACAGGTGCGTGGTATTTTTTGAGGTTTTCGGTATGCTTACCTTGTTTAATTCCAAGCTTTTTTATAAGCAATTTCAGGGTTATGTTATTGATCAGAAGACTGAGGACTTATGCTATTCTATTTTTTTTCTTTTGGATATTCCTATTCGCTTCAACAAAAACAGGGAAAAATTAGTATTATTAGCCTTGTGGCCTAGTGCTCTACTTGCAAAGTTAAATCTTCTCCTGATGCTTGGGCTTCTGCTCTGTTATCATTTCCCACATTTCCAAAATACTTCTGTGGGAATTCTGGTATTTTGCTACAGTTCTATGGTTTTAACTTTTAAAGTATTCGGGATTAGATTTCCATGCCAATTAATTGACAAACTTCATTTCACTCTGTTACAATTCATATGCCTCTGCAGTCAAGTTTTGAGAAATTTTCTTAGCATTTTGCTCAACTATTAATTATGAATTAGCAAGCTTTATTCCTCTCTGTTGCAATTCATATGACTCTGCAGCCAAGTTTTGACATTTTTTCTTAACGTTTTGCTCAATTATTAATTATCAACTAAGTCATCTAAGTAGTCTGTTCAGGTTAGTTGGTAATATTGCATGACTTTTTCTTAGTATTTTTCCCATTTCCTTATTATGAACTAAGTAATTTAAATAGTCTGTCTGTTGAGGTTATGGCATTATTTCATCTATTAATCATGGTATCCTTCAATTGTGTTGATTTATGACATTAGCTGCGTGCCATCAAGAAGTATGTACTATTTGAGCAAATTGCATTAGGGGAGAGTGGCTCATAATGGAGCACCCTAACTTTGTTATTCTCAAAATTCTACATGGAATTTCAAATCAGTCTCAATTTTGTACAGTAGTTTATTTGGCAACTCACCTGCTTAAAAAAATTAATTTTAGGGTCACATCATCAAATATGATGCCACATCAACATACTTTTTTTTAAGGTATTAAAAAATGCTCAAAAAAAAAGTGAGACCGATAGTGGTGCACTCAGTCATGTTTTATTGGTGTGCCGATGTGGCATCACATGATTTGTCAATGAGTGTACTTTATGGATAAAAAGTGTTTTGCAATTGGATATTAAGATGCTCCACTATGAGGCCCACTGATGACTACTTCTATCCCCACTATTGGAACCCGCTCCACTATAGGCCCCTCTCCCCTACTACTTCATAAGTTATTTAGAAATTGAAATTTGCTTAGGCTTCTGTTTGAATATTTTACCTTGTGTTTGATGACCTCTCTTCAACAGTCTGTTACCAAGTAGAGTAGATATTCCTTTACCATCGGGTGTAAAGGCCATTCATTTCATATTAAAAAGGAAAAAATAGAGCAACCCCGACACTAAATTTGACTTTTGACCCGCTTTTCAAACAATTTTTTTGTGACAGCTATTCATGTATAGTTTTTTATTTAAAAATTTAATATATATTATTAGAATTTTCAATGGTTTACTTAAAAAAATTAATGTAGTCTTTTATTTTTTAAAATGAAATAAAGATTTTATAGTATAAAATAATAAAAATTGTGGTATGGTATTATATTTTTATTTTTTTTAAATTTATATAAAAAAATAAAAAAAATAAAAAATATTGATAAACAAGTTTAAGTGTAAGTAACCAAAACAATAAAGTTAGTATTAAGAGGGTCTCTATCTATATTTGAAAAGTTTTGGTTGTTTAAAATTGGCTTCCAATTGCTAAAAGTATTGTTTAAATGTCCCATTCTATCTAAGAGGAGACCACCATTCATGTTGTTGAGAAGATGTAGAGGAAAAATGTCTTGCCTTGGGAGACGAAGACCAACTACTGTGGCCCACTTGGTGAGGTGGAAACCAACCTATGCATCTTCTAGAGTGTTGTCATGAGTTGCTATTGCATATTCTTGTGGGTGGAGAATAAGGATGGGCACTAGGAGGTATGGTGAGAGAAACCCTTGTCACCATGTTAGAAGCATTATCCCAATGACCAAGAAGCACTTGCAAATTCACTGCTTCCAATACAATTTTGTTGGCTTAGACTTGAAACTACAATAAAATATCAAGATGATAATATATTTTACATAAAAAAAATATTTATCTAAAAAAAAATTCAAAAAATATTTTTTCTATATTTTCAAATAAAAAATACAATTTTCATTCAAAAAACATATTGAATCTTGAAAATACCTTAGATAGAGACAAAATCTTCTGTGATAATTTCTTCAGCTGGGAGGACAAATACCTTCTGATGATTAAACCTTGGCACTCCAACTTTAACCTAGCTTCTGAAACCTTCAATAAAATCTTGATTTGGGTCTGTTTGCCTAATCTCCCTCTTCACCTTTGGAATTTCTCTCTCCTGGAGGAGGTTGGGGATGCCCTAGGTGATTTCTTACTTGTGGATAATGAATCTTCTGATCTTTATCACTCTACCTTTGCCCGAATACTTGTTGAAATTGATGTCTCAAAATGACTGCCTGCTGAGATTCTCTTAAAATCTTCTCAGGGGTCTTGGATCCAATTGCTGGATTATGAGGGGGTCCCTTTCCGCTGTAGAAGATGCTTCAAAACAGGACATGCTGCTGCACAATGTGGCTTCGAGAAGAAGACAAAGACAACTACTTGGTGGAATGGCACTTCTCTACAACATTACATGGTTGAGAAGAAATCTGATCAGCCTAGGAGGTTCTCTAAGGTGGTGGTTGCTGATTCACAAGCTGCTGGGGTTTCTGATTCATAGGTTACTGGGGTTTCAACTGTTGGGGTTTCTCCTTCCTTCGCTGGGGGAGCTACCATGATAAATCATATTGAGCAAACGATAAGACCGGTTTCTGCCTCTACTAATGGTACTTCGTTTCCCACCTCTGGTGGCTCTTTGATCATTTCCACACCTATTCAAGAGAATTTCGATATTACCTCTAGGACTGCGGATTTTCATCCTTAGGAAATTGATGGGCTGGCTTGGCAGGCCAAGGCAGCACAAGTTGAAGAAGGCTGGACTACTGTTACTGGAAAAAAATCTAAACCCTCTGGCCCTTCTTTTGATATGACTCTTCACTCCAACAAGCGAAACTCGAATTGTAAAACCTAATGGTGCTTGTTTGGGAGCTGGTTTTTTGTTGACTGCAGGTTGTCTTTTTTGCAGTCTGGTCTTTTTGGTTGTTTTAAGCTATTTGGCTTTTTGGTTGTAAGGGGTTTTGGATCCCTTCAAAATCTATTTTCCCCAATATCAAAAACATATTGAATCTTGAAATTTTTCTAGAAATCTAGGTCAATATTTTAGAAGCATATTATACTATAGCAAAAGTTCAAGTCAAAAAAATGAAGTCATGAATCTACAAACTCTGCTCTTAATCAAAACTAAAACAAGTGCTTAATCGTATCCAAGTGTCCATAGAAGGAACACATGAGATTAGAAACCCAATATGGATGAAATAAGATCTTAATATTGAACCCTCGTCTTCTAAAAATATATATTTTTCTTACATATATATAACTTAATTTATTTTACAATAAAAATTTATAAACTGAACCATCCAACATCAAATTTAACACCTAAGTTGTAACTTTTAGGAGTGACCAAACTGAGAAATCTTTTGTTTCAATAGGCTAGGCCTTTTTCACTATTATTGGTTTATTATGGATCATTTGGAATCCTCTTCATTAGTCAAGCTGGATAATCCCCTTCCCTTCCTCTAAGAACTTTAGGCTATTCATTCCTCAAACCGATCTCATCAGTACATTCATATGCCCTTTCCCACCTTGATCCATGATGGAATATGATTTTAAAGATCTTTGGTGCCTCAAACTTCTTTTGTTGGAGTCTTCTGTCCTTTTCATCTTCTATCTATCAATTGAGACCATCAATCTATGAAAACCTTACGCTAAAATTTCTTGAGCAATGGGTTGCATCCCCATGATTAGGTTAGCTTTTATTTTCAATAGGGAATTGGTGTGAGCTTGTGATCCTAATTCTTATGTTAGATTTGGTGTGTTTGAAGCTTTTAGTGTGGCTATGTCAAGTTTCTAGAGCATAGAATATATGAGTTCTCTTTGACTACATGATGCACTTTTTATTCACGTGTGGATTGTTAACAAAGACCAAATGGGGATCAAACTTAACAGACTTACATATTAAATCCCCAATAAAGAATCCAAATTCCAGCTTTCATCCTTATGCACCAAATACATAATATATGCAATGGTGGAAGAATTTAGTAAACTTGATGTTTTGTCATGGTATTTTCGAAGCTAACTTTTTTACAGACTACAACCAATGAAATAAATAACCCTCTAATAAAAGGAAAAGAACAAAAATAGAAATTTAATACATATTCAATGAGTCAATAAATAAATCTATTAATGTTTGTTAAACAAATTAGTAAATAAAACTTACCAATATTTGTTTATATGTTGAAAGTGGACTTTTTGGTGTTTTCTAATTATCTATTCTTCAATTGGTTCTTAAAATGATTTGGAGACAAGATCATTTATTACAATTTTTAGAGTCCTCACAAAACAATATTTTTGAGAGCATGTGGGTGGGGATTACTAAGTGTTGAACCAAACCTAATTTTTATAGCATTCAAGATGTTCATACATGGCTTGAGGAATGTCTTAGTGGTGGGCGGGCACAAAACATTCTAGTCATTCTAGATGATATGTGGCTTGATGATGGTTATCTCAAATATTTTTTGTTTGAGGCAAATGGATACGAGACTATTGTATGTCCAGGCACATTGTTGAAGGTCTTGATGATACTTGTAAATCTCCTTTGCTTGAAGAGTATGATGCTTTGTCTCCCCCTCTTTTTCTATTGGGCTTTTGAGCAAACAAGCATTCTAGAGAGAGGATATAACAAGACACTAGCTCAACAAGTACACTATGTCTAGTGTGCACTCAACCATTCATTTCAATGAATCCTAAAGTCCATTAAATTTTCCATGATATTCTTTGGTCAAATTTGTATAGATTTGAGGGATATTCCTTATTTTCCATTATAAGATGAGATGGTATTGTTTAATTGAATGTGTGTATAGATATGATGGCCATCCTTTGTGGTTATATGGTTGCTAGCTAAAATTTATTATATAAAGAGAAAAACAACAATGAGTGGAAACATGCACAAATGAAGCTTTCTAAAAGATGACTTATTGATAATAATAATGAAGAGAATGTTTTCAAGATTGTGGCATTGAGCATGGATAGGCTTGATAATAATATGAAACAATGCTTTTTGGACTTGATATTGTTTGTTGAAGTGAAAGAAATATGTGTTGATGCCCTATTTGATATTTGGATTTACATTCACAACTTAACTCATCTAAAGCTCATAAAAATATGAATATACTAGAAAGACAAAGGCTATTGAGTCTGGTAAATCATGAAATGGGATGAGTGTCTCCTATTAAATTCCTGTTGAATTTGAGCTTAAAACTCTAACACAAAGAGAAATATACAATGACCATCAAGCCACAATCATGATGTAAAATTAACAAACAAAAAGAATAAATCTTGTGTACATGTCTTTTTGTACAATCTAAATACTTGTTGGTTTTATTGATTTCAACTTAGATTTCTAATAATTGAAGAGTTGCTACTCTTGCCTGAATAATATCTAATGATCTAGATATCTATTACTCCAAAGATTGAATGCATCTTTACTCTTATGTTTTCTTAGAGATCATCTAGGGATTAGTCATGGTAGTAGAATTAGCTATTTACTCGACAAAAAATAACCAATCTTAACATTCGCAAGAGGCTAAGGTTGTATCCACTTTATAACTAGGAAAGTGATGCAATCCATAATTAAGAATTCATTGAAAGGTGATTGGCTTAGGAAGTAAACAAAAAATTAACTAAAAAAATTCAATAAAGAATATAAATTTTGAACAAAACAACTAATTTTTATTACCAATAATCTTTATTACATGTTCATTTGGCCTAGACTGTTACATTCAAGCAAAGACTAGTAGAAGCCCCTAACTTATTTTCCAAAACTCAGTGATCCTCTAAACACCTACCAAAAATCTGCATGTCCTTTTTTATGAAAGACCGACCAAACCGCTACAAAAATAAAATACTTCCCAGCTTTTAATTCCCCGCCTCCATAAAAAAAAATAGAAATGGATAAATGAAAATTAATTTTCTTTAATGTGTCTTCCATCAAGTGCCACTTTCCAAAATAGGTAAAGGCTAGGGGATAAGACTGTAACGAATGCTACCTGAAATAAAGGTTGAATCCCAAAATAAGACTTGAATGAAATGGTTATGCCCCTGCATCAAGCACCCTTAACTGAAGAAAAGCTTCATGAGTTTGAAACCTCATTAACTTTAAGTGCTTTGGGACTAGAATTCCCTCCTTGATCATTTCTAATTCATTCATCTAGGTTGCTTCTTTCATAACCCCATTTTTCCATTTGACCAAGTATTTATTTTACTCCTTTCTTCTTATCTTCTTGATGGTCTAGAAGTTAATAATTGCTTCAAACTCTTCCTTTTCTTTCTCAGAAAACTATCTTATCCGCTCATTTTGTTGTTCTTCTGTGCTTTTTCATTGATTATTGTTATCCAATTCCTAATAATAAGGTGATAAATTTTCAACATTAAAGATTGGGGAAATGTTAATGTCTCTTGGAAGATCCTACATGGTCCAATCTTCTTCCATTTTAATTTGGTATAAGTTCCTTGAGAAAATCTTTCTTTTTTCAAATATATTGAAATTCTTGTTTTCTCCAACTTAAAATTATTGTTTTCTCCTTTTGTGATCAACATATTCTTTGTATTTCATTGCACTCTTTTTTATATTTTTTAACTTCTTGCTGCAATTGGTATATGTATTTTACAAAATCTTTAGCTCTCCTTAAGAGTGTCTACCTCATATATATAAACAGTCTGAAAAGGGGTCTTTTTTGTACTCCTATTGATTGAGTTGTCATAAGAAAATTCAACTTGGGCTAGGAAAAAATCCTATTGAGTAAGCCTTTTACCAAATAGGCACCCTAGAAAAAAATTTAAACTCCTACTTACCTCTTTCATTTTCCCATCTATTTGTGGATGATAACCTTAACTGAAATTCAACTTAGTATTTAATTTCTTTTAAAATGTTCTCCAAAAGTGACTAACAAGTTCATAGTATCATGATTCAAGACTATAATTTTTGGTAGACCATAGAGTCTCACTATTTCCTTAAAGAATAAATTAGCAATATGCACTAGTACAAAAACATCAATAAACTACTAAAAAAACTACTTATAAATAACTAAACTTGGTCATGTGACCATTACTAGTTTATTGCCAGTCATTTATAATGTGACCAGATTTATAACTAAACTATTTTTACTCATTTATTGGTTGTTTTGATTGATCAATTTGGTAGTATATTTAGTTGTTGATTTAGTCATTGATTGTTGTAATTTGGTCACTTATTTAGTCATTTTTATTCACTAGTATATTTAGTCATTGATTGTTGTAATCTAGTCACTTATTTAGTCATTTTTATTCACTGATTTATGTTCATTGGTAGTGTATTTAGTCATTAATTTTAATCATCATTTTGATCAATTTGATAGTATATTTAGTCATTTTTATTTCACAGGTCATATATTTAGTCATTTTTATTCACTGTTCACTAATTTTTGTCAATTAGTAGTGTATTTAGTCATTTTTATTTCACAGGTCATATATCTAGTCATATTTATTCACTGTTCACTGATTTCTATCAATTGGTAGTATATTTAGTCAATTTAATTATTAATTGACATCAATTAGTATTATATTTAGTCATTTTAATTAACTAATATTTGAGGATTTAAACATCAAACACAAAAATACACATCAATCATCAATTGCACACAATAAGACAACCATTGAGAAGGAAAAATTAATGAACTTTATTAATAAAAGAAAGGTTTTCTAGTTATAGCTTAGAAATAGAGTATTACAATTTTTATTTTTAGTCACAAGACTGAAAATATGAGTTACAATAATGTAGATAAATGACTGTAAGAAAGAAACTTCTCAAGAAAACTTCTGCAATGATGGAAATGCATGTTTGGAGACCTTCAATGCGAGCACATGCGCCTTTCATGTCTTGAAACTTCTATAACGTTAGAAATCTTCCTGGAGCAAGCTATAACATGTAGAATCCAAGAAGGAGAGTGTTGATCGTGTCCCATATATGAAGCTCTCTCCTTCAATGCAAACAACAATAACCCAACTAGAATCTTTCCTCCTTTATATGCAACATGCCATCTGATATGAGCAATAGGGTCTGCCTTTTTCTCCATGAATGAAGTTGTGCCTCAATACAACCAAAAAAATCACTATTAGTCTCAATTAAGAAAGAATAAAAGTGCATTGTATATTGCAAGTTTACAAAAGTAAGTACAAACATAGAAAAAAGATAAATCAATTAAAAAATTGTAGGAGACAGATCACATCCACAAACATGGGATAGCTATGAAAAATTGGAGAAATTGGCTTGGCAAATGAAGGCAATAGAGTATTTCTAGATTCAAGACTTTTACTTAATGTTGTGGAATAGAAGAAAAAATAATCATTTATCTCCCACCATAGTGAAAAATTAACAATTGTATTTGGTTTGTTAAACATGGCCCCTGGTAAAATTATTAGAGTTAAGAACCTTCAAGTATATTCTGATTTTCACACTGCATCTGAATTTGTCTCCAAGATTGTTGCAAGATAAATTATTCTAAGAGATTTGAACCATTTCCATCATTTTAAATAGGGACAATTTTTTTGTGGAGAATATTGGTGATGGTAAATGAAACAATCTGAAAAATAGGCTTGCACTATAATAATGTGCACTACATCAGATATCCTGTAATAACAAAGGGACATCCATCAAAGCATAACAATGGGGATTATTTTGTCATATACATTGTAGTTACAAGTACCCTACTAGACATACATGAAAATTTGGAAGCATAGACAAGAAAAGCAAACTATTTCAAAAAATGCCTCAAAAAAATGCGATATCATGGATTGTCATGATTGAAGGATATGTTCAAAATGGGCTTTTCTAAAAAGTTCTTAGAAAATTTTAAGAAAATGAAACTAGTGGGTGTAAAGACCAACTCCTCAACCTTTGAAAGCATCCTTCCTACCTATGTGTGAATTGGAGCTTTGTGTAACATAGATTTTTGGCACCCACTTGCTTTCTAGCTGTCCTAGGATTTTTCACCTAGAAAGAGAAAGATGGGCCAAAGATGTTTATGTTACATTCAAAGTCAATGCAATATGGATAGAATAAGGATGAAATATGCCTAGATATAATGCTTGAATGCAAGAAACGAATGAGATTGATTGAATAATGAGTAGAAACTAAAGGGAAACAACTTGTTTGAAAACACATTATGTAATACAAAATCATCTAAAAACGAATGGAAAACTGCAACAGAAATAAATCAGATTGTAAATATGCGCCGGAGATATGGATGAGGACTAGAAAATGATTCTAAATTTCTAATAATGCTAAAATTTAGGCCTCTTGGGACTCATTCGCCATTCTAGGAGAATTAGTCCCAGTTCTACCAAACTGTACCAAAACTCGTTTTTGACAAAAGGGTATTCAAAACTATAAAAATCCAAAAAATGACCTTGGGATGGGACTCATTCACCATCCATGGAAAATGAGTCCACTTTTAAATTTCTAGATTTTCAAAGGTGGATTCTAAAGCTTCTGATCTGCACTTTGATGCCCTACAAGTGTTTGCTTCCGAAACTTTGATTTACTAGTCTAAAAATGAGATTTTGTTGATATTTTGACTTGTAGAATGAGAAGAAGACTTAAGCAACCTTGCAACTTGATATTCAATGATTTCCAAGCCTCCAAAGGACCTAAATCTGCAAACACACAATGCAAGAGAGAGAGAGATGTTGAATGTTAAGGCATGGGGGTTTGCCTTGGTCAAACCCCATTTAGGAAATTAAACCAAAATGATGAAAGAATAGAATGAAGCATGCAATAATGGAATAGATTACCTTGCCATGATGTTGATCTTGGATTTCTACAGTAATGGAGGAAGATTCAACCCTTGAATGTCCTTAGAATCTTTCTTAATGACTTGCAAAGAACAAAACCCTAAGTTGCTTGACTTGAGATGGAAGATTAGTGGACATGAATGAATGATAAGAGATAAGAGATATGAAAATGAGTTAAAAGACTTATATTTATAGGAATTTCACCTTATTTTATTGTTAATTAAATCCCTAAGGTTGACATGGAGAAAAATTAAACTTAAAACCTAATTTTTCCAGCTCAAAACCCTAAAAATGGCTCAAATGGGACTCATTCACCACTAATGGCTACTAGGTTCCACAAGGGCCATTTTTGTTAGCTAGAATGTCGAGAAGTAAGAAAATTAGGCTTATATGATGACTTCATCGGTTATTTGATCAAATTATGCCTTGAGATGTACAATATGGGTTAATAGGGGCCTATCAGTGATGATGTAAATGTTAAATAGGGATTGAGACACAAAATTCAATGTGAAAGTGTAATTAAATACACTTTACAACACTAAAATGAGGTCCACATAGCCTAGGAAGGCACAAGAACCAATGTGAATGTGTGATACACATTACAACACTAGTTTAACATTAAGTTTAAGTTAAAAACCTTCTAGATTGATGTAATAATGTTATTAAGCACATTTTATAATGTTGAATTAGGGAGAAATAGGTTAATTAAGCCTAGAAAAGCATGAAAACATCTTACAACACTTTACAACACCTTTACAAGACATCATTAAAAGCATGTTATTCAATTTGCAAGGGCCCAAGACCTAGTGTGGATGCATAAAATGCCTCACAACACCTAAATCAAGGCCTCATTAAGTCCAATTAATCATGAATTATTCTCATGTCAAGCAAAGGGTACTTTTTTCTATGACACATTTAGCCCCCACTTTAGTGAGAGGATGAACTTGCTTCAAACTCACACTAAAGTAGACATTCAAGAGAGATCTGAGTGTTTAGATGCAGATGACAAAGAATGAAAAAGATCAAAGGAGGTGGCCAAGCCCCCAAGATCGAAGATCCTAAGTCAAGCCCCCAAGATACAAAACCATGCAAAGGAAAGATGGAAAGAAAGACAGAGTGGAAAATAAGTACTCACTCTGGGGCCACATAACTTCAAGTCGTCTGTGGGGTGAGAAGGCCACAACATACTCACTTTGGGGCCACATAACTAGTTGTATGTGGGGTGAGAAATCCCAAAAAGGTATGATACATACGTTAGTTGGTATGCACTCACAAACACAAAGGTGGCTATGGGGAAAAGTCATGCCGCTAGGTGGGCTTCCCGCTCAACCATATTAAAGTCATACCCATTGATAACTTTAACAAGGTGCCACAAGGAAAATGCCATGAACAAAAAGAAAAAGTACCATAGTCATGCAAGTCGTGTTATGCAAGGTGGTAAAAGGTGCAAAATGTAAGATGAAAAAATATAAAATGTAAAAGATGTTCAAAGGAGTCTTGTTCAATTCATGCAAGGTCAGTCACTTAGGGAACATTGTGTCTAATGTCTCCAAGAGAGGACCAATCAAAGAATAGTATATTCACAACTTAGGGGATGCAGTGTGTTGCATCAGGCCACCAAGAGGAATGTAATATGCTAAGATAGATCACACTTATGAAGGACATCACACCCAATGTCATCCACAAAGTGACGAACGCATTACATAAACGACAAGGCTACACTAGGAACCAATAATGTAAATGAATTATGGTAATGGATGCCCCCCACTTTAAAGGAATTGCAACACATCATTTTGTGAGCAATTACTTTAAAGTAGAGAAGAAGAAAAAAATGAAAAAAGAAAACAATACATGAGAGCCAACCTAGAAAGCCCTATGCCAAGTCATATGTTTCAAAGTGAGGTTGTATCATGTCAAGGAAAAGGAAAATAGAGAGAGGGAGTATGTCACATGCAATTCAATCTTAAGACATTTCATCCACATCCCAAGCTTTCTCTTGATATGTTCATGAAAGGTTAATGATTAGCCAAAAGAGACAACAAAAAGTGACATACAAAGTCAAGGCTATTGAACCCCTTTCCCCCATTAAGTGCAGGACAAAGGTGGGCCTGAAATGAATGATGATATGCTGCCCCTTGTGATGAATGTAAAACATGCAATGGTGAGTATGCTATGATCCTACAACTATTGCATGGCAAGGAGCAACAAATAATGTTATTTATGGGAACAAGGAAGAATCTTGGAAGAGTCTTGTGTGATAGTATTGATGTTGAGTGAAGGTTTGGTGATCTTGGTCAAAGGAGAATAACCAAGACCATGAGTTGTTTGTTGTGTGTTTAGCTCTATAGGGTTGTAGATACCTTGTTCTTGAGCACCACAGTCTTTTCCACTATACCCAAGTTGTTTCACGAGGTCATACCCTTTTCCATAAAGTTGTTTCAGTGCTTTGGAATTAGGTGGTTGATCATTGTTGTGTTCATCAAGGGTTGTTGTGGAGTTTGTGGCATTGTCTAAAGTGGTTGAGAGGAATTCTTTTGCAAGGTTGTTTGAGATTTGCGTTGACATGATGGTTGGTTGTTCTTGTGTCTCACCTTTCTTTTGTGTGAATATGTATTCACCCATAAATGATGGTGTGAATTCTAAGGATCCCCAATCGTCAATAAATAATTTAGATGGAAATTCCTCATTGTTGTGTTCAATTTCAAGAGGGTCGATATTGGATGTTGGAATCAATGTTTTCAAAGGACTTGTAGCTCCTTTTTCAAGGTGCAAGAAACTTTTAGGCTCGGGATCGGCTTCAACTTGATAAATGTTATTGTTATAGACATATTTCATTATACGATGAAGGGTTGAAGGCACAACATTCATCTCATGAATGCATGGTCTGCCTAAAAGAAGATTGTATGAAATATCATAAGGCATGACATGAATAGGAGTTTGCAAAGTAACCACCCCAATCATAATAGGAAAAGTGATTACACCAAGCGGTTTCTTTGTTCTATTATCAAATCCTCGAATAGAGATAGAATCAGGTATTATTTGTGACCTTGTCAACATGTAATCAATCAAGGAGACTCACACTACACACATTAAGGGTAGAACCATTATCTATGAGAGTGTTTTTGATACCTGTGTGATTGAATCAAGCAATTACCATAAAGGCATCATGTTGTTTATGCAACTCCAAAGGAGGGAGCTCATGTTGATGGAAGGTAATGTTAAGTTTCTTTTTGTGGATGAGAGCTACCACATCATTCATAGTTGTACTAGGAGGAATTGTGATTTGTTTTAAGTCTGTTTGAAGAATGTTGTTGTAATTTGGTGAGTTCTGAAATAAATCCAAAAGGGAAATCCTTGCATGAGTATTCTTTAATTTTTCAACAAGATCATACTCCTTGGTGTGTGGGCTATAGTGAGAAGCACTAAGCAGATTGGGTAAAGGTAAAGAGGGTGGGATTGGTTGTTGTGGTTGTAGATTATTTTGAGTATTATATGTATGAGCAATGGTATTATAACTCGGTTGCTACAATACATGAGTTTGAGGTGGGAAAATGGTGTAGTGAGGTTTATTGGAAGGATGAAGTAGATGCGAAGGTGGGTAAAGTGTGTGGTGAGGTTTATTGGAAGGATGAAGTTTATGCGAGGGTGGGTAAAGGGTGTAGTGAGGTTAAATATTCTTAACATCTCGTAACAAGTGAGATTTTTCATTGTCTATGAAGGGAATGTTATATTTGTCTTGGGTCATAATATCCTCCCTAGAAGGAGAGTTCATAGGAGAACAACAAACCACATGTTCATGACAATTAAGGTTCGGTGAACATTCAAAATAACTTCATCACAACTAAGGGAGTTATGAATGGTTGAATGTGTTTGATTATGTAATCATTCAGTGTTTGTAATATCTCATCCTCTTGTTCCATATTATCCCCCCTACTAGGAGAGATTGTAATATGTTCATCTAAGGTTGAAATGTGCAAAGTAGCTTCATCACAAGTGGGAGAGGCAGAAGAAAAAGCATCACATTCTTATTTTTCAATGTTTGGATCCCTTTGATTAAGTATGTATTCTTGGATGGGGGAAACATTAGGGAAGGGAGATAGAAGATTCTCATGATTATCATTGATTAGCTCCCTTTGTCCAATAATGTCCTCCAAAATAGGGGAAGAAAAATTAAGAGGATTGTCATAGG
The DNA here is from genome assembly GCA_007258455.2 of Sequoia sempervirens. Classification (NCBI taxonomy): domain Eukaryota; kingdom Viridiplantae; phylum Streptophyta; class Pinopsida; order Cupressales; family Cupressaceae; genus Sequoia; species Sequoia sempervirens. Next base: position 347,393 of record VDFB02329472.1, on the reverse strand, counting down.
TCTTAAAGATTTGATCATCTAATGTCAACATATCCTCCTCACAAACATTCTCACAAGTAGGGGAGAAATTGGGAGATGAATTTATGGTCTCATTTTCATGTTGTATTGTGTGATCTTCATGATTAATTGGTGCGATGTCCTCTTCTTTAGCAATGTTATGTCTAATAGGAAAGGTAAGTGTAGAGAAACAACTCATATTGTCACAACTCTCATCAATTGGTTCTTCTAACACTAAAATATTTGCTTCACAAGTGTGAGAGATAATAGGAGAAGAAAAAATGTAAGTGTTATAACTATCCAAGGTTTCTTTCACTAAACCAACCTCATCCAAAAAAGGGGAACTAGGAGAGGGATCTATGACAAACAAAAAGAGAGGAGAAAGGACCTCATATTCATATGCTTTTAACAAAAGTTGCTTACAACATGCGATAATATCTAAAAAGAGAACATGCAAGATGAGAACTATAGAATTTTTTTTATGAAAACATGATGGAATGATTAATCTACAATCTTGAAATGTAACAATGTGAAAGAAAAGATGCAAATGAAGAATAATGTTTTAGATTTCAAAGATGACAAATGACTGATTATGATATGTAACAAGATGAGAATGCAAACTTGAAATGGAAACTATGCATGAAATGAGCTAATTAAGGCTAGATTTTATGAAATTCATGCTACAAAAATGCAAATAACTGATATAGATAGGTTAAGGCACTAAATAGAAGCCCAAAAACAATGTTTTGAATTTTGTAAAATGTTGTTTTAGAGGTCAGAAGGGATTGATTCGCCCAAGGTGGTGAATGAGTCCTAGTATGGAATTTTTTCAAATTTTTTTGAAATTTTTGACTAATTTTGATGGTTTCTAAGTGCTATGATGCATTCCTAAATGAAATTTGTAGAATTTCAGAAAATTTAGATGTCAAAAATGCAACCTAAATGCACTTTTTATGAATGCAAAATTTAACACCTAGCATGCAAATGAATCATGCAAATCCTAATGCAAGCTAGATCTATGATGATGGAATCCAAATCAGAAAAGAGAAGTATTCAAAAAGTAGGTTCACCAAAATGTAACATAGATTTTTGGCACACACTTGCTTTCTAGCTCTCCTAGGATTTTTCACCTATAAGGAGAAAGATGGGCCAAAGATGTTTATATTACATTCAAAGTCAATGCAATATGGATAGAATAAGGATGAAATATGCCTAGGTATAATGATTGAATTCAAGAAATGAATGAGATTGATTGACTAATGAGTAGAAACTAAAGGAAAACAACTTGTTTGAAAACACATTGTGTAATAAAAAATCACCTAAAAATGAATGGAAAACTACAACAGAAATGAATCAGATTGAAAGTATGCACCTGAGATATGGATGAGGACCAAAAATTACTTCTAAAATGTTGTTGATGCTGAAATTTAGGCCTCATGGGACTCATTTTCCATTCTGGGCAAATCAGTCCTAGTTCTGCCAAACTGTACCGAAACTCATTTCTCACAAAAGGGTACTCAAAAAGGTAAAAGTAAAAAGATTGACCTTGGGATGGGACTCATTCTCCACCCATGGTGAATGAGTCCACTTTTTAATTTCTATATTTTCAAAAGGTGGATTATGAAGCTTCTGATCTGCACTTTGATGCCCTATAGGTGTTCGCTTCCAAAACTTTGATTTATGGGTCTGAAAATGAGATTTTGTTTATATTTTGATTTGTAGAATGAGAAGAAGACTTAAGAAACCTTGTAACTTGATCTTCAATTATTTCTAAGCCTCCAAAGGACCTAAATATGTAAACACACAATAACAGAGAGAGAGAGAGAGAGATTTGTTGAATGTTAAGGCATGGGGGTTTGCCTTGGTCAAAACACATTTAGGAAATTAAACCAAAATGATGAAAGAATAGAATGAAGCATGCAATGATGGAATATATTACCTTTCCATGATGTTGATCTTGGATTTTTGTAGCAATGGAGGAAGATTCAACCCTTGAATTTCCTTAGAAGCTTTCTTAATGGCTTGCAATGATAAAACCCTAAGTTGCTTGGCTTGAGATGGAAGATTAGTGTATGAATGAATGATAAGATATAAGAGATATGAAAATGAGTTAAAAGACTTATATTTATAGGAATTTCACCTTATGTTCTCATTAATTAAATCCCTAAGGCCAACATGGAGAAAAATTAAACTTAAAACCTAATTTTTCCCGCTCAAAACCTCAAAAATGGCTCAAATGGGACTCATTCGCCACTAATGGAAAATGGGTCCCATCTAGATGGGACTAATTCGCTACTAATAGTGAATGGGTCCCACAGGGACCATTTTTGTTAGCTGGAATACTGAGAAGTAAGAAAATTAGGCTTATATGATGACTATGTCAGTTATTTGATCAAATTATGCCTTGGGATGCACAATATGGGTTAATAGGGGTCTATTAGTGATGATGTAAATGTTAAATAGGGATTGGGACACAAAATTCAATGTGAAAGTGTAATTAAATACACTTTACAACACTAAAATGAGGTCCACATAGCCTAGGAAGGCACAAGAACCAATGTGAATGTGTGACACACATTACAACACTAGTTTAACATTAAGTTTAAGTTAAGAACCTTCTATATTGATGTAATATTGTTATTAAACACATTTTATAATGTTGAATTAGGTAGAAATAGGTTAATTAAGCCTAGAAAAGCATGAAAACATCTTACAACACTTTACAACACCTTTACAAGACATCATTAAAAGCATGTTATTCAATTTGCAAGGGCCCAAGACCTAGTGTGGATGCATAAAATTCCTCACAACACCTAAATCAAGGCCTCATTAAGTCCTATTAATCATGAATTATTCTCATGTCAAGCAAAGGGTACTTTTTTCTATGACAGGTTTTGGATGAGGATATGAACATCCATCAAAAGCATATTTGGAAGTGGTTTTTCATCAGATTTTGTAGTTGCAAGTTGCACTTTGGATCACCAAATCCTCCAAAAAACCTTCTTCATAACCACCACAACATTGCACAGTTATTTTTAGCCCTTCGTGGTGTTGTGGGGAGCTTTCCCCTCAACATTGTGAAGGCCCAACAACAATCATGCGATGTTGCCTCACAACACCGTGAAGGCCCAACAACATTCGTGGGATGTTGCAGTGGTTGTGTAGAAGGTTTTGTGAAGGATTTGGTGATCCAAAGTGGAACTTGTAACTACAATATCTGATAAAAATCCACTTCCAAATATGCTTATGCCTTAATGAGAAGTAATCACTCATGTAACCAGTTACTTGGAAGAAAACTAGGAGATAACATGAGTGCTCAGTTAGCAATAAAAATATTGAAAGCACCTTCCTTGAATTTTGGTTCTACATTTTGTGTTGCAAGAAGTTAGATTCTATGGATATCGTGTCCCAAAATTCTGCTCTCAAACTATGCCTTGTGACATTAAATGTGCTACATCATATTACACATTCAAGCAGAGCATATGACAATTTATTCCATTAGGAAATGAGGCCCAAGTCTTCTCATTGATGGATAAGCTATTGTAAAGAACCCACAAATACTGGTACAAGCTCTTGAGTGACCTAGGAAGAATGAGAGCAATATTTCCAGCCTTTCAAGGTTCTTGTTGTGTGAATATTATCATAAATGTGTATTTCAAAACTATGGAAAAAAAGTTGTGTATATAATCATAAAGATGTCAATGTGTATTTTGAAGTAGCTTATGGAATTTTGCATAGGTGTAGATATTCTTTGTAAAGCTTAGTTTTGGGTGGGCACAAACATTTCATGAAATACCTTCTTCCTAATTGTGGAAAACCATTAGAAAGACACATTTGGGCTACAAAATTATATAGGGCACATATATTCTCAGTCATTGCTTCTCTGGGTGATATGGAATTAGGTAGATACCATGGAATAGAGTACATTATACACTATTTTATGTGCTAGGAAATTTGTGTCAAGATTTGAGCAGATAAATGTTTCTTTTACTATCAAAACATTATACCTTCCATTCTTAGTGTATCTACTATCATACCTCTCACTAACATTGTTATTTTATTAACACCATTATCCTTCTGCCTCTGCAAAAGAGATCCATTTAAAGGCATCTTGACTACATATTATGCACAACAAAACTATACAAGTGCAACAAGACATTTGCAATACAAAATATGAATTCACTGAAACATTACTATCTAAGAAACATAATGCCTTCAAATGAAGGAGCACTATAACTGTGATTGAGAAAACATTGTTTAGGCATTCTTAGCATTGAGAAATGAAGAAGATAATACATTGAATTAGGTGATTGAGAGCACTAAAAGGAATACCATTGTTAGAGATTGAAAACTATGAATTTTCCTTTGTTCTATAGGACTGAGAAACAAATGTGAGCCTTCTTGAAGAGGCTAAGCATATTGAAAAACTACTTTTAGAGAGCCCAAGTCTACTCATTCTTGATGAAGGTCATCAAGCTTGAAATAGCCAATCAAAGATATAGATTTCATGCAAAAAGGTTAATTCAAAACTGCATATTTTACTCCAGGAACTCTTTTCTAGAATAACTTCAAAGATATTTTTAACACATTGTATTTGGTAAGGCCGAATTTTTTCAATTGTTGCTTAGGTAAAAACTCGAAGCTATCCTTGACACCTAGTTTAAAGTTATGGCTAACAGTAGGATCTACATGTTGAGGAAGTTCTATATTGATGAATTTGGGAATAAAATTCAAAATGGAAAAGAGAGTGGAAAAGTAGAATTTGATGAAACTCTTGCAAAGTTCAGGTTAATGATTGATGTTAAATTGTTCATTGTTATGATGGGAAAATTTTGAACAATCTTCTTAGAATAAAGGATTTTACTGTGATTTTGAGAGCATCTTCTATATTACAACAGGTTGTCTTAGATCAAATAAATGAAGCAAACAATTTTGAAAGAACCAACAATTTTGAATTTGAAACAATGGTGTCTTATGTATAGACTCCCCTTGTGATTTTCTCCTAGAATAAGGTATAGCAATTTTGAATTAGAAACAATGGTATATGAACAACTATGTAGCCTATCTTTTACACTACAACAATTAACTATAGGTTAGAACATTTCCATATCAGCATAAAATAGCAAGTGCAATTGATAGTACCTGAGTTTCTAGTGTTTCTAGATGAAACCTATAGCAGAAAAGTGTAGTCTCCATCTGAAGGAACCATCTTTGGAGCTCTTCCCTAAAATGAGGGTTGAAAACATTAGAAGAAAAGCAATACCATAATTCTAAAGCAACAATTTGTATCAATCCAAACATCAAAAATTATAATGAAAAAGATAAATCCTTACAATTGGACCTCAAATTGGACCAAACAAATTTATGATTTTATCTTTAGAATGTAGGAACTTTCTTTGTCAAAGCTTTAGGACCTGAAATTGGATCTCCAATTGGACTAGCAGATTTATGATTTTATCTTTATAATGTAGGAACTTCCTTTGTCGAAGCTTCACAACCTCAAATTAGATATGAAATTGGACCAGTAAATTTATGATTTTCTTTGTTCACCGACATTTGTATTCCTACACTCAAGTTCTGGTTCTGAACGAAAACACCCAGAAGTGTTTCAGACTGGCTAAAAGTATTCTCCAATTTGGTTATGTCACTGATAGCAATCCAAGTTTGCTTGAACCACCTATACCCAAATGTTGCATCACAATCTATTCTTCCTGCACATAAAAATTCCACATATTAACCCCTTCAAATAAAACATTTAATCATCATAAAACCATAGTTGATAAATCGTTTCAGTTTCAGAAAGAATTTGATGTCATTTACTATCAAAACAAAAGTTGTATAAATCACAAAAAATCCATGAAGCCCATTAAATGTAGCTTAAAGCAAGTTTATAGGATGGGATTTAGCATAAGAAGCTTTCTACTATAGCTCTTAATGAATGTATTATAAGTAGAAAACAAAATTATTCACACTCGAAGTAATGCAATCAAACATTATTCCAAAAGTATGTTAGCAAGAGTTAACTAAAAACAAAATGATTTTTTTCTTGGTTTCTTTTAACAATATGCCGCGTGAAAATGGAATAATCGCTAAGAAACCCTAACAATAAAAAATGAAGTAAAGGTTCTTGAGAAAGGAAATTCCAATGTACTATTGTGTAATGGTGACGAAGGCACTTATATGAGCATGACCTGCATACAAATCCTTGCCATTGAATTCTCATCTATCTAAAGAGAAAATAAGCAATGTAAGGATTTGAACAATATAAGTCCAAATGGTTATGTTGTAATAATAATGGAATCACCATAAGAGCACAACCAATGAACAAATTCTTGTGACTATAATTATGTAATCCATAACTCTATTGGTCATGTGGCATAGTTGTGTTATAAAAAACACATGATGCATTCATGTGTGACCTAAGTTTAATGTGGCTATGTTGTGATAGAAATGGAGGCACTCATATGAGCAGAATTCATGTACAAATTAATCACTATCATCACAATTAGGTGTCAATCATCATTGGGTGCATTTAGGTTGACTCAAGTTTAACAAGTTACAATGTAATGATAGCATTATCCAAGAGCGATTACCTCTTTTTGTAATAAAGAGCCTATAACTCTAGTTGATATGCAGAGTGGTTGTTTTATATAAACTATGTAGTGCATTGAAGCACAACCCATGTTTAATGGGCTATTCTAGAGAGTGATCAAGATTTTCAAAAATGAATGTTACTTAAAAGGACTGTGCAAGGGCATTGATCATATAGAAATGATAAGCTTTTTTTTATTCCAAAAGACAATGAGTCTAGTGATGAATGAGGAGAAGAAGTTTTCATATGATTCATCACCATGACAGTGTCAAGTGCAAGCTACATGGACAACTCTTAGCTATACCTTGGATTATGAGAGGTTCATGAAGACATGAAAGCAAAGTTTTCAAGAGGATAGTTCTCTATTAAATACAGTCATGTTACAAATGGAAAAGGATTTCACCATGAAGGTCTCCTTGGGCATTCAATAGTGATAGACCTATTAACAAAGGAAAATGATTTGTATATAAACATTTATAAAAAGGTAGATTACAGATAATAAAAGATGGTTATACTCTCTATGACTATAATAAAAAGGGAAATCCATATGCAAAATATACTCTCTATGACTATAATAAATAGGACAAGTACCATGAAGCTAATGGAAAATCAAGGAGTAGGGATGGTATGTGTAGGATCATCATGGAAAAAATAGGCCCTTAAGTGGCAAAAAATTCAGAAAAATTAGAGTTAGGAAACTTGAAGTCAAATTTTGAATAAGTTATCTATATTTTTTCAAAAATATGTAAGAATAGAATCTGTAGCAAATTGAATGTAGTTTCTAAACTACTAGGTTTTTAAAAAAAAAAAAATCTATTTGGTGAAAATTTGAAATTTCAATGCGGTAGTACTTAAATTTCAAGGAAAAAAAGAAGTAGGTCTCTATCGACCACCCTAACCATAATAAAATGATAATATTTTTTACAAGATTTTAGATATAAGTAGAGGACTCATGTCCCGATGTGATGCATATTTTTTGTAATTTTTTTCCAAGTAAATAATTAATTATGATTTTTTTATTACAACTTTTAAAAAAAATAAAAAACTCTTATGTCTAACCACCTTAACTTGGTCAAAACTTTATGAAATTAATTTTTTCTTTTTTTAATCTTATTGTATGCAAAGCATAGAATTTTATGCATATTTTGGATTCAAAAAATGTGATATCATTTGAAAGCTATAGATGTTTTTCAATCAGCCTATCAATCAAGACTTTAGTCATAATTTGAATAGAAAATGAATAATAATTACTTATTAAATTCAAAGTAAAGCATAATTTATATTGGTGTAAATCTAAGAATCTTCTTTAAAAATCCTTTTCATTTCATCAATTTTGGGTAAAAAAAAAGTTGTTAGCCATATACCCATCATATTGCCACTTTTTGGCCCATCATGATCCTGCACATACCTGGGATAGTTACTAAAACTAATGGATAGTGACAATTTTTTATGAGGATAGTTAGCTCATACATGATAGTAAATATGACCTTATTCATAGTTGAATCTAGCATAAGTGGATATCAAGTAATTGCATTGAGATTGACCTCGTTGAAATAGGATAGTCATGGTTATCAATATTTATAAGAAATGAAAGGACAAAGCACAATTATCTTGAAGACTTTTAAACTGCCATCTTTAGATATGAATGCTAGTCATGAAAGATCAATCATGAAGGATTCATGGGAAAATTATAGCCACATGACAATGGGTGATAAGGGAGATCTAAAACACTTGTTTATTTAGGTAGAAAAGGATGGATAAAAAGAAAGAGAAGCCATAGTCATGATAATTTAGATAAATAAAACATGCAATGGTAGGTTACTTTTGAACACCCACATCAAACCCTAATGAGATTTTTCTTTAGATTTTTTTTTCAAATGAATAGATTTGAGGAAAAAACATTGTAGATTGTTAGTAATTAGAGGAAAAAATCCCTACTAGTTTGTAAATGGCCAAGGAAGAAAACCTATTAGCCAAAGAAACGGTTCTCACCCATAGGTCATGGCTGAATTTTAATGGTGGTTGACATTGGTGATATGAAGATAGTCAAACATACATATTTCCATTTATTCGTCATTATTTTCCTTACAAATACATAGCTATTTCCATTCATAACCATAAAAAATCCTCATAACCAGTAAAACCCATTGACACATCAACAATGAGACTACTATCATGTCTTAAATATATCATGGCATGTGATCTTCTCAAAAGATCCACATTGTAATATGAAAGTATCACCTATGAAGGTGGTTGTTTTCCTAATAAGAGCTTTGACTTCCTAGTTTGAGCGTATGGTAGGGATAAAACCTTCATGAGGAGACAAGCAACCTCTTCCTCAAAACTTCACACAAAACTAAAAACCCTAACAACATAGAGTATACCTGGAAATATGTGAGGCTAAAGGCTTCCAAGAAAACCTCAAATATTACTCAACGTTGACATGATCTATCCTCAAAACCTTGGACAATCTCCTCATGCATGCAATGTGTCTTCAAACCCTTGTGAATCTTTGCAGTGTGTATGAAATCAAAGCCAACAAACAAATGTTTCTTCAAATCAAACTCAACATGCCTTTATCCCAGGTCTTCTCAACAATGTGGATAGATGCTAGTGCAACCAACTACTAGTTCTACGCCATGCCCTCAAAAAATATTTGGACTCCTTCCAACCAACAAACTGAAAAAACCCCTAACCTTCCTCTTGTTACATGGCTCAATAGACACAAGGAATGAAAATTCTCTTTTTCATTGTTTGGCGCCCAAAAAAAAACTTAGTCTTTCACTAAGATCTCCTTTTTTTTACCTAATGATCAAATTATTCATTTATGGATATGTTGCAAAAAATGACTAGAACTTAATCATTTTTAGTTGTTGTGACTAAAATTTTTAGTCGTTTAGTCATTTATTTTCCAAATTGTAATAGTGATGAGAAGCATCATTCATTTTTTTGTATGAAATAAAGTGATCTATTTAAGAAAATTGAGCAACTACAATAAAGATGGAATCATTACCTCTTTGAATTCTTGGTAACCCAAGAACAAAATCCATGATTATTTCTTCCTGTGGCCTTTCAGAAATAAGCAAAGGTTGATACAACCTAGTATTTTGACTTCAAGTCCTTTTGTAAGTTGGTAGACATGACATTGTTGAGCCAAGTGTTGAACATCCTTGCTCATTTTGGGCCAATAATAATTTTCTTCTATTCGTGCTATAGTTTTGTCTACACCAAAAAGACCAACCAAACCCCACTATGTTTCTCTTATTAAATTTTCTTGTATGGATCCTCGGGTTATGCACAAACATTTACCTTTGAAAAATAAACCTTCTTGAACAAAATACTCTTACCATGAGGTTCTATCTTGACTCATTGGGTGTTGTAGCCCAAGCCTCTTCGAAATATGCATCTTCCTCATATAGATCTTTGATTGCTTCAAATCTTGTAACTTCAATTTTCATTTCAGTCAACAAGAAATTTCTTCTACTCAAAGCATTTGTTACTTGATTAATCTTCTCGCTCTTATGTTATAAGACAAAAGAATAACTTTGTAAAAATTCAGCCCATTTCATGTGCCTTTGGTTGAGCTTACCTTGGCTATTAATGTATTGAAGAGCATGATGATCAATGTATAGGAGAAATTCCTTAGGAAAGAAACATTGTCTTCATTTCTTTAGTGCTTGAATAATAGTGTAGAATTCTTGATCATAAATTGAGTACTTAATTTTGGCTTCATTTAGCTTTTTGTTGAAGTAGGCAATGGGTCTTTCCCCTTGGCTTATAGCCCCTCAAATGGATGTGTCAATTGCATCATAATATACTTGAAACACCTTGTTAAAGTCCAATAAGGATAATATAGGTTGGGCTATCACCTTTTCCTGAGAAGTTAAAAATTTCTTTCTCTGTTGATGTCCATTGAAAATCAGTCTCTTTTTTCCTTTCATAGTTTCAATAATAGGGCCACAAATACCACTAAAATTTCTTATAAATTTCCTATAGAAACTAGCTAAGCCATGGAAACTCCTTGCTTCCAATGTGTTTCTAGGTGATGACCACTCTACAATGGCTTTAACCTTTTTAGGGTCCATTTTTAGTCCAATCTTGAGAGATCACAAAGCCAAAATATACCAACTCCTCCTAAAACTACACTTTTTCAAGTTACCTAGAAAATTTTCTTCCTTTAACATTTGTAAAACCAACTGTAAGTGTTTTATATGATCCTCTCTTGTTTTAATAAAAATAAAAATATCTTCAAGATAAATGATGAAAAACTTACCAATATATGGCTTAAGCACTCATCAACCTCATTAATGTACTTGGTGCATTGGTTAGCTCAAATGGTATGATCAACCATTTGTACAACCCATATTTGGTCTTGAATGTTGTTTTCCATTCATAACCTTCCCTTATTTGAATCTAATTTGGTAGCCAATTTTCAAATCAATATTTGTGAAATACCTTGCTTTGCTTAAACAATCCATTAGTTCAACCATTCATGGCAATGAAAATTGATATTTGATTGTGATTTTATTTATGTCTTGATAATATGTGCACATTCTCCATTCTTTACTCTTTTTCGGTGCTAACATTGTTGGAATAGAACAATGAACTCATGCTTTGTCTAATCAAACCCTTATCTAATAATTCTTGAATTTGTCTTTTTACTTCTTCATTTTTTGGGGTCATCCTATATGTATCCTTATTAGGTAAACTTGCTCCAAGAACTAGATCTATTTGATGACTAATGCTTCTCATTAGAGGAAGACCTTTTGGGAAATGATTTCAACATATTCTTGAAGTAATTTTTGAAATTTTGTAGGATTTTATTCCTTTTCTACTACTACTCCCTTCCCTGCAAACTTAGGATTAATAGAAAAAAAAATTCTTTTCATTCTTTACTTCATTTAAAAATTGCTTCCCTAAAATAATCTTGGCATACCTTTTGTCCCTTTCTTGCTTCTTCCTTTCTATCCTTCAGTGGTTGTAAGACATACTCCTTATCAGTGGTGATGGTATATGTGTTCTTTTCACCATCATGAATAGATTTCCTATTATATTTCCATATTCTTTGATGCAGAGGGGAAGGAATCAAAACAACATTCTAAACACTTCCAAACAATATTTCAACACAAAGGATGCAAATGTGCACATTTGTTCACTCTAGGCAATGTGTTCCCAAGCCTAAAACATGGGGAAGCATTCTAATGGTACTCTATAATTAAAGAAAACATGTAATGAGGGTCACTTGGTGTATCTATTCCTGTTTCAACATACTTCAAATGTTTTCCCAACATACATAGACCAAATCAAGTGCTAGACACCATGAACCATGCAATTTAGGGCTTGTTACCACTAGTACCTTAGACCAAAACATCAAACAAAGAGGAATACAATTTTTCAAACCAAATCTAAGCTTGTGTAAACCTATTATAGCCTCCCACAATGTTTCTCCAACTTATCAACATCAAATGGTGCATGGTTTTATTGAAAAAATGTTGACCCTAGGGCTTTTGGATAGTTTACACAAAATTGCAAGCATACTACAATCAACAATTTCTTCTAGACTGAGAATCAAATTTCATCCTTTTTAAAATATGTGGTCAGCATTAAGATAGATATTTCCACCAATTTTTATGGGTTTTTATTGGTGGAAACTCTTCCCATCCATTTTTGTTTGTTTCCTAGAAACCCTAGGTAGGGTTTTGAATTGTTGTCACAAAAACAACAATTTCTTGCACAAAATTTGATGAAAATATACCAAACCTAGTGCATATGATATATAAATCTCTCCTATAAATTCTCCAAATAGTTTCAGGGTTGTACCATGCAATACCAATTCGTACAACATGATTTGCAGTCAATTTTCACAAAAATGCAATGTAAAATGTGGCAAAATGATGATCTTCTCATTCAAAGCTTCTCCAACCCTTGGGATCAATGATACACGGAATATTTAACATGTTCCAATGATTTCCAACTGAAAAAAATGACCATTCACACTTTTCTTAACTCTAATGACATCATTTGCAACTTTTTGACAACTTTTAGCAACTTTTTACAATATGACTCCAAAACATCATAAAACATCCAAAAATGACTACAAATGACTCAAAATGGTCTCAAATGAACTTACTATTTCCAACCAAACCAAAAAACCAATTTTATCAATCATGACAACATTTACCTCAAAAAGGTGCATCAAGGTGGGCCCCTACACCATTCTTCCAATTAAAATGTGGCAAGCATCCATAGGCATTATATCACATAGGATTTTATCTCGATAAGTCCCAATATGAAAAGTAACTAAAAATTTCTCGTTTAGCATTAATTGATGCTCTTTCTATAACCATGATACCTTGTAGGGCTTTGGATGTTTGATTCTTTGTAACCTTAACATGTCCACCATCTGTTGGTGATTTTTCCAACAGAACCAAGCAATTATCTAAAAAGTAGCCAACTCTTATAGTGAAGAATTGCAGGGTTAGTGGCCAACACAAGGAGTATAGGATTTTTTGGTCCTTACTCCTTCACTTTAGGCACTGTGAAACCTAGGAGGGTGATTCCAATTGTTTTTTCATGAAGTGTATCAAATTAATAACACATTTATACACATATTGATTCCTATTTATTGCAAATAAAACCCATCTCACTGAAGATTTGGTGGATCTTTGGATGAATGACTATCTATTTGCTAGGAATCAGGGATATTCCCAACCCACACTATCCTTGAAAATATTTTAAATGAATATTGTTCTTATTTTAAGTCCATGGTCAGGTATGCTATTTTCTCATTTCATGCAAGATTTTCTAAAAAACTGACCAATGTCTCATCAATTGGAGCAATAGAGTCAAATATATAAGAATCAGTAATATATGAACTACTTAATTTAGAGATAGATGGACTATTTTCATAATGCTTTTCATTTATGAAAACTCACAATGTCTGGAAACACTAACTCCTTACAAATCCTAAGCAATTCCTTACAAAATCAATAACCCTATTCAAGCATTTTAATCAACTCCTTGAGTTAAAGCTAAAAACAAAATAATACATTCAAATGGAACATTTGAAGATAAATGATAACATCATTATTATTTTTTCATTCATAACTTATAAGAAATATACATGGGAGAATATTTGTTTCCAGACTAAGATTATTTTCGATATCAATATTTTCTATAAAACTCATTTAAGACTACTACATACAGGATTTCATACCTAAGACACACTACTGGCCTATTTTTCAGTATTTTATTCAAAGTTCCTTACATAAACTTAGCTTTTACCTAAAACCCTATTAAGACTTAAAAATCTGACCTCTGTAATGAGCCCTAAAATCCCTTTTATAGAAGAAGGGAGCAACAAGCGTCAGGATCAATTACATTTCATTTCATTTGCACTAGAATTCAAGACATCCTTAATTAGTTACATGCAATCATTAAGGAAAATGGAAGAGTAAAAGACCACATTCCATATTCCTTGTATGAGGACATGCCATCAAAAGGAAGAGTTTGTTGCAACAATGTTGAATCCTCATCCCTGTTGACCAAAGAAGATTCTCCACTAGCTACCCCAACAAAAACTTGCATATCACCCAAAAGAAAACTACATGCCACCAATGCTAGGAAGTTTGGCACTTCTCCTATACACCAACCCAAAAAAATTCCACATCAGTGCTAGAAACAAGAAATCACATAAATGTTGAATAGGAAAATCCTAACAAAAGGCCCATGGTGTTATCAAAAAAAAAAATGGGGCACAATCATCACTTTGAGTCATCAGCCTCAGAGGATACTCGCTCGCATTTTTCTTGTGGTGGAATTGGAGGAACTGTCACCACCTCCTCTTTAGAAATTTTGAACTTAGGTATGAGGGTGAATGGATAATGATCATTCTTTGAATTAGTGTCACCCTCACTATCTGAAGGGCTATCAGAAACCTCACTAGGGAAATTACATCCTCCCAAATGAGCTTCATGGTACTTTCACTTTTTCTTTATCTTCTTCTTATACTCAACCAACTTTTTTCCTTTGAATTTGACTAATTCTTTTGAAATGATTTAGCCCCTTCTACGGTAATTACTCTTTGGTGTATCAGGAGCTCCCTGTGTCTCAATTTCATCCTTAGGAGCATTTTCCTTAGACTCAAGCAAACCCAATCTCTTAGACTCTCAAAATTCCATGGAAAACCTACTCATCTAGGACAAGAACATTCATTTCTTAACTCAGGAATTATTAATACTCGGACACTTCTTCACTAACCCATGCCTCACATTCACTACAGATTGAAATATGATGCAAATGAATAGTAATCAACCTGCATTAAATAGACAATTTGGAGCATGCAAAATTAATGATTCAAGAACTCCTCACACGAGCGAGTTGATAATTTTAACAGCTCGACTTTGAATCTAAGTTGTCAATTTTAAGGCATTTAAAACTTCATCCATGGTGATCTGAGCCTCACGTTTCTGCCTTTAGCAACTTGCTCCTCGAAAATAGCGTTGCTAGCTCAAATGATGCCACGTCTTCTCTTAACCTTGATTAATCATACATGATCTGTCAATTAGCATGTATCGCCAGCCTAATCTATGCTCCTTCATTAATATCGATGAAGTACATAAGACTAGTGTTTTTTAGAGAGAATATTTCCTTATACACTTCATCACTCATTTCTAATCTTCCCTAAATCTTAGGGTGCGATCAGCGATGAAAGTATTGTTGTGATGGAGTTTATTCCATTGGATCATCCTATTTTAAAACCACATCAATGGTTCTCCAATCATCTCGCTACTTTCCTTTTTTCTTTATACAATGTCCTCAAGATTCTACCACATTACCTATTCTAGTAATAGTCATCACCTATCGCAGATACATCTTGTCCTTCATTAGTCTCATTAGCGATGTCAACATCCCTGCGATGAAATCTCAACCTTCAGATTTGTGGCCTGTCCTTGACCATGTTCATCCTTCCATCGTGCATCGCTAATTCAAACTTTGCACCTTGGCTCCTATCAACAACGAGAGATGCAGTGAAGAAATCAAATTTAGACATGTACACCTACATAAAAATCAATGGTTCAAAAGACATCACACATAAGACCTTATCACATTAGCGAAAGAAACGTTTCAGAGAATTTCATTGTTCATTGTGGTTTTGAAACTTAGGCTTAGGAATGAATCCATGATGAGTGATAAAATATAGAAACATCAGGTCATTTCTCATTGCTAATTCTCCTCATACAGTTTGCAAGCAATTAGCGATGAGAGGATTTACATACTGACAATGTGTATCGTGTATTCCTAATGTAGAATTTGGCACTTAAAACATATCCACAATGCACGATGCAAGGGAATTCCATCATATTGCTCATCATTGATCTTAAATTTATCATTTTATGACCATCCACAATGAGTGATAAGAACTTAAGGATGGAGGACATCACTTATTGCTATTACAATGCTCAAGACTCAAAAGCCATTAGCGATTTAAAGCGATTCCTTAACAATACATAGAACATCACTCATCGTTGATTGTTTCAAAAGCGCCAACAACTATTCACGATGAGCGAAAAAAAAAGAAATGTCACTCATCTCTCATCTCCAATTTAAAACATACACTCAAAAAGTGATTAGTGATGGGCGAAAAAGATATGATGGCTATCAGGACTTCAAGTGAAAAATTTAAGCACGTTCACTTAAGTTTTTCTAAGGAGGGGACCCTCTAGGATGATGTGAGAGAAGGGGCTCAAAAACTTCTAAGTCACAACATGCAAAGGATGTAAAGGCCAAAAAGGGGTAGCCCTCTACTTAACCTTATAAGAAATAGGAACTTCAGACCTAGTAGGCATGAGGGACTGATCACCTGATGATTTTGAATGACATAAAGCATAACCTAGGCAATCGAAGACTGGGAATACAAGTCTCTATAATAATACAATGACCAAGGGTTTTTGGACTCATAGGCCATATCTGCAAGGTTTTAATCAACATAAAACCCTAACATAGTGATGGGGACATGACCTAATATCAGAAATGAGGGTCCAAGCCAAAATTTTCATAGATTTAAGGTGGACCTAATTTTTTTTTCAGGGGTTCCATCACCATCTCTATAGATACCAAATTATTAGTGCTTCCACCATCCACTACAATTCTAAAACATTTACCTTGAGACTTAAAAATAGTTTGAAATAAATTTCTTCTTTGTACTGGTTCAAGTTCTTCCTTCTTTGTTTTCATTAGTATTCTTTTTAGCATGAGGGCTACTCCATGTTTGAGTTATATGGTATATTGTGGTGGTGATCCTTCACCAACAGAGCTTCAACAACATACATGGTTACTTCCATAATCAAATGATTCTTGAGGACACTCATAAGATCTATTTCATTCCTCTCTACTCTGATAGTAGGTGAAACTCCTACCTCTTTCTCTGAAGGAAATTCTTCTACCTCTAATATATGGAGGATGTTCTTCATTGCATGAAGTGCTTGAATCCCTTTCATTACTCTATTATCTTTTATCTTCAATGAATTGACCCCTTCCACTTAATAATCTTCTTCTTCCTTTGAAGCTAGCTGATTTTTCTTATGGATAATTTCTCTTCTACCCTTAAGGCACATTGATAAGCTTCTTTTATGCTTTTAAAGTTCAACAAACTACTTTCATCTTGGATATTTAATTGTAGTCCATTTGCATACCTGGCTATCTTTTCTGAATCATCTTCTCTATGTCCAACTCTTATAGTGAGTTTATAGAACTCTTAGTGAACTCCTTTACATCCAATTCCTTTTGTCTCAAATTTTGTGATTTAGATTAGTGTGAAGATCATTTTGTACTTAATTGGAACTATAATCCAACATATTATAGATGCTATTATATTAGTTTAAATAATTTGTATAGCCACTCCTTCTTTGTTCCTTCTCTTTCTCTATGGGTAGTGTGTTCACTTGAATAGTAAGTCCACCTAGCGATGAGCCTTTCTATAATATACTAGTGTTGCTTGTGTTGCTACTGTTTTTCTAAAATCAATAAAACTAATTGTGGATGAGAAACTAAAGATAGCCACACTCAAAACTTGGAGACATGACAACAATGAGATTAGTAATGATTGGTATCTAGTTTCTTAATACTTTTCAAAAAAATAGTGGAGATTAAAAATTTCAAACACGAGGAGCATATAATTCTTCTAAAGAAGAAGGATGGCACTATGTGAATGTGTATTGTTTATAGGGGTTTAAACAAGAAGACCATAAAAAATTGATATCCTATTCCAAGCATAGATGAGCTCGTGTAGATGAATTGCATGGAGTGTACTCCAAAATTGATTTGAGATTAAGATACCATCAAATCTGCATGATAGATAAAGATGTTGAGAAGATAGATTTTAAGTGTAATTATGGATATTTTGAGTTTTTTCTCATGCATTTTGGTATCACTAATGCTCCAATAAATATACAATCATTCATGAATTAGGTATTTAGTAATACACTCAAAAAAATTGTATTGGAATTCTTTAACGATATCTTGATATATAGTAAAACTTGGAGGAGCATTTGAATCATCTAGATTTCTAGTTTTGGGTATTTTATTGTAGTATTATTTCTTTGCAAAGTTGTCTTGGAAATACAATTTTTGTTGGAAGATATTTTGTATTTTGGATATGTCATAATTTCCAATGGTGTTCAGGTGGATAAACAAAAGATCCAAGCCATTCTAGATTGGTCACCTCCCACTAATCTAACACAATTGAAAGGATTCTTAGGATTATGTTGTTATTATAGGAGACTTGTGAAAGGTTTCTTTCATTTGGTCATTCCTTTGACTCATTTGACCAATAAAGGATCTTTTTATGGTCTAAGTGTGCTAAAAAAAATTCTAATAAATTAGAGGGAATGAGCTCATACCCTCTACTTGTTATTCCTAATTTTTAATTATCTTTATTTGTTTAATGTGATGCATTGGATAAGGTATTGTAGCTTTCCCACTCAAAATGAGTATCTAATTATATTTGAGAGAAAAAAATTAAGTAAATTGGAAAGAGGTTATTCCAATTATAATAAGGAAATGTTGGCAATTATGCACGCATTTGGAAGGTTTAGACAATACTTTTTGTGGAAGATTTATGGAGAAGACTAGTCATAATAGTATTAAATTGTTTTTAAACCAAAAATATTTGAATGATTACCAACAAAAATGGGTGAGAAAGTTGCAAGATTATGAATTTGACATATAATACATGAAAGGTAAGAAAAATGTGGTGGCCGATGCACTTTTTAGAAGGCCTGCTTTATGCTCGCTCTCCACTATTTCTATTGTTTTGAAAGTTTTCATTATTGCTAAGTATGCTAATAATAAATTTTTTGCTGATATTATTGATGAGGTTTTTGAATATAATAGGTATGTTGTGATGGAGGTGCTTATCTTCTACAAAAACATTTTTTTGGATGCCTAAGTCTAAAATCAAGGAGAATATTTTGAAAACTTTTCATGATACTCCACTAGTAGGAAATCAAGAATATTATAAAATATATAGGAAGGTACATGAGGGGTTTACATGGGAAGGATTGAATGAGGATGTTCATAGAAATATAATAAAATGTGTGACTTGCTATTGAAATTGTAGACATCTAAATTTAATCATTTCCATATGATTAAATTTACCATCTTTCCTCTACCATGCTAATATTAATTTATTAAATTAATATTATACCTTTGGCCTCATAACGGTAAAATATTTAAATACTTTATCTTTCACCTTATTCCTCTTTAAATTAAATAAATACGCTAATTTATTTAATTTAGTCATTCTTCCTTTTTTTGATTTAAAAATCAATTTAAAATTCCTCACTTTCTCTCTCCTTGTCACATCCTCCATAACCTCACCCTAATCTGAATTAATTTAATTAATTCAGGGTTATGATGTGCATCCTCTTAATCAAAGATTAATGTCACATCCTCCTACATTTGCCACTTGCCTCTAATCTTCTGTTAATTAGCCTAATCCAATGTTTTACTAGCAAAATCATTAGCTAAATTTAGCACCACTTTTTGGTCAATTCTTCCATTTTTCCTTTTTGGATATTGACCCCCTTTCCCATGTGAATTTTTAATTCACATTTATTTGTCCTAGGTTCATCTCCTTTATATGTGAATTTTTAATTCACATTCCATTCTTCCAAGGCTTCTAGAACCTTGGACTTGTCACAATCTCCACATGTGACCAAGTCCCACCTTTTTGGAGCCCATCTTTTACCCTTTAGATCATCCTAGGAATGTGAATTTTTAATTCACATTTATATCCCCAACCACCTTTCCTTTTCCCATGTAGATTTTTGAGGAATTCCAAAATTCCTCAAATGTCCCTTTCACTCCCACTTGGGGACAAGAAATCCTTTTTGTGGAAATCTCCTCATCCCCAAGGTGCATGTCCTTTTCCACCTCATGTACCTCTTGACAACTCATCTCCACCTCATATCCCCTTGTCCACTTCACCCTCCACATGTCAAGATGTGAGGGCTTGTGGGTTCTCAACCCACCATAGCCCTTCATCTTGGCCTTGTTGGAGCAATCTTGACTGTTGAATTCTCTAGAGAATTCAAATTCTCCTATAAATACCCCCTCCTCAAGGGCATTTTCAACACTTTTAGATTTGAGCAACTACATGTTGTCCATTTGAATCCCCAATCCTTTGCCATCATCTAGCCATCTTTGTTAATCATTTGTACCTCCAATCTTGCATTTTTAGCCATTCAAGCAATGATCTAAGGAGCACACAACCAATCCAAGCAAGGGCCAATCAAAGAGGTATCAACACCAAGGGAGGTAAAATTGTTTGTGTTTCATTTTATTCACGTTCCTTTTCGTTGTATCACTCTTTTGGCTAATCTTGAGGTGTCCTTGGTATTTTGTTATTCACATTTCTTAGTTATTTTGCACATTTAGAGTATGATAGATATCAAGGTATACATTTCTGGCACGCCCGGTGGGACCCACACACGGGTCTTGCATTTAACGTTTCTTTGAGTAAAGAATTTTGCAGGAAAAGCACGCAGAAAGGCGATAGCGCCCTCCGCAAAAACACGGCAGTGCCCCTGCAGCAGTGCCCCACGTAGAAACGTGGCAGCTCCCTCTGCAGAAACGCGGCAGTGCCCTACGCAGAAACGCGGCAACGCCCCACAACAGTGCCCTCCGCAGAAACACGGCAGCGCCCTCGAAACAAACGTGGCAGCGCCCAGCATGCGTACGCAGAAGCGGCCGGTAGCAGCGCCCCACGCAGAAAGCGCTAGCGCCGTGGCGGCAGCACCGCGCAGAAATGCGGCAGCGCCCCATGCAGAAATGCAGTAGCGCCCCAAAACAACACAGTTTGGAAGGTAAAATAGGCATTTTTGGCTTCATTCTTGCTCTAATTTTTTTTGTGGTTTTCACGTGATAACTCTCTAACATTGTGTTGGCAAGAATATTGTTATTTTTTACTAACATTTTGCAGTGTATTAGAGCGTTATTGATCAAAGAGCAAAGAAGAAGACAACTAACATTGGCTTGCAGGACTATCCCTTTTATCAGATTTTCAAAAACTATCTTTGTTGTTTTAGAACATAGTCTAATTAGGGGGGATTAAACCTCATTATTTGCTGTGGTTGTTGATTATTGTGTTACCCAAGGGGGCATTGATTTGTTTTCACTTTCCCCTTGCACTTCGTGTGAGCCTGGGGAGTAGTTGGGAAGGGTTAGTGTCTTCCTTTTAGTGGGACCTGCTTGGGGATTTCATCACCCCAAGGGACGATTCCAACCACGTGTACCGGCGGGGTATATAAAGGGGGAGAACGAAAGTTGTACCCCAATCCAGTTGCGTCGTAATTGGCGGAGCGTCGAAGCTAGGGTGATACCTAGATAGGCGTGAAGAGTTGATGCGAGCCTTTCGTATCTCATTTGGGGTTCGACTCATACTTGTGATGGTGGTGTTCCGCGGTTGTGCCTCGCGTCACGAGTATATCGAGGACTCCCTAGAAGCCTTGTGCATCCTAGATTAAGACTTTGCCTTGCCATACCCGTAATATTAATCATAGGATTGTGCTTGCTTGAGGTGTTATCTCGTGAAAAATCTATCAAATTTTTGATACTTTGGACTTGTTTTGTCATTTTGTGTCCTTGCCATAGCCTTTGCCATCAAAAACCAAGCTTTGCCCCACCAGCAGCGCCCCACACAGAAACGCGGCAGCGCCCCCGCAGCAGCGCCCTCCGCAAAAATGCGGCAGCGCCCCTGATTTACTGCAGAAATGCGGTAGCACCCCTGATTTACTGCAGAAAGGTGGTAGTGCCCCTGATTTACTGCATAAAGTTGTCTACGCCCCTGCAGAAATGCGGTAGCGCCCCTGATTTACTGTAGAAAGGCGGTAGCGCCCCTGATTTACTGCAGAAAGTTGTCTACGCCCCTGATTTTGCTGTCAACACCCTAATCTTTGCTGCAGAAAGGTGGATTTTCCCTCCTAATCACCCGAAATTCCTCCATTCGGACCCATTTAGTCTTTGAACCATCAGTTAACCATTCTTGACCATCACCTCATCATTCCAAACCTTTGTTTTATCACTTTAAACCTTCAAAAACCCCCGTTTGACCATTTTAAACTTCCATCTCCTTATTCCAACCTTTCGTTCAACCATCCTAAATCCCCATACATTCTCCACAATTATCCTTAACCCCCCCATTCATTCTATTTCCTTCCTAATCCACCAATCATTTCTTACCATTTGCATCTTCAAACACCACCCATAGCCAAACCGTCCTACCCTTGTATTACAAAGTGGTTACCTAAATTGACCATAGCGCTTGAACTTGATTATTAGTCTTTAACTTCAAACCCAATCAATTCGCCTCCATCTTGAGGTGAATTCGGTGTTGCAAGTTATCATCCTCGGCCCAATCAATCCATTCCTAGCTTAAGGTGGATTCGGTGCCGTAATAATCCTATTAATCAATCAAAGCTCTAGGGTTACCAAGGGTAATCTCACGTGATCAAGCTTAAGGTCTCTCTCTCACACCTTTCATAATCCAATCAAATCCAAATCCAATCAAATCCAAATCCAATCTAATCAAATCCAATCAAATCCAATCAAATCCAATCAAATCAAATCAAACCTAATCCAATCCAATCAAATCCAATCAAACCCAATCCAATCCAATCTAAATCCAATCCGATTAATCGATATCCAATTGGATCTAATCCAAATTCCATCACAATCAAATCATTTGACAAAGACATTAACCTCCTCATCTAGCATTTGCATGCCCATTCAGACCCATTTACAAGCAAAGAAAATGGCTGACCATCAAGCTCAGAATGCCCAACCAAACAACTCCCAAGATCCCAAAAACATGACCAATGTCTTATCAGATCCTAACAAGGGTACCAACATCTCACATGACCCTCACAATGGTACTTCATCGCACTCCAACAATGAGAATCAGAATAACTCGCCGCATGGGGAAGAGAGTATGGTTAATCAACCTGAACTCACACTTGAAGAACATTTTAGTAATCCTGCCAATGTACAAATGACTGACCGTTTGCTTGAGAAACATGGGGAAGAAATCTTGGCCCACCTAATTGAGAAGGGTGTTAAACCCCCCTCCAATGTTGACTTCTCCAAATATAGGGGTACCCCATCTAACGTACTCCAAGAGACCCAAGGTGCACCCGAAGGTTCATACTTCTCCAATGTTCCTCCAGTCGAGGGTTGGCATCAACCCGAATTTGGCAATGCTGTCCTTTATCAGGTTAATTATCCCCCACATGCTTCGACCTCAGCTATAGGTGGACCTCAAGTGCCTGATCCCAATAATCCTTTTGCTTATGGTATGCCACAAAGTGTTCCACAACCTCCTCCATTAACATTAATAACACCTCCTCCTTCCAGCCAACCTCCAATCAACACTGGGGGCACCTCCTTTGCCACACCCCTCCCGCCTCTGGGACCACCAATATACCACCTCAACAGGTTCCCCCACTTACCATTCCACCTCAATTACGTTCACAAGGCATGCCCCAGCTGAACATTCCGAGCGGTATCTAACAACCCCCTTTACAAACCACCTCTGTGCTACCTCCACCATCTCATCCGCAACAACTTATACACAATGCTTTGGCCTCTTCACAACAACCACCCCACCAATCACAAGGCAATCCATCTCAACCGCTTACCCAAACCATATTTCCCTTTCTTGCATCCCTTTTGCGTCCAAAGGTTCAACCACAACATAGTATCCCGCCTCAGTCCATACAACACTCGGCGTCACAACAACAACCTCCACAACACTACTACTATAACAACCAACAACAACTTCCCCAACAACCACTTTATATGACCTCCCAACCATCACAACAATACCCTCAATACCAACAAACTAACATGCAACGTCCTATCCAAGTTCCTCAACAACCTACCCCACACTCTTACCAAACAAATCCATATTATGCCCCACAACAACAACCCCCATATCAGCAAAATCCCCCATCTTACCAGCAAGCCATGTCATCAGCCAATCATCCAAACTCTTATTTCAACAATCTAATGCACTTTCAGCAAGATCCCTCATCTCTCCACTATCAGTATCCCCCCAACCCGCCACCAGCTAGCTCAGACTTGTTGGAAATCAAAGCCGCACTTAAGGATCTTCAAGCTGGGGCTACAAAACAATCATTCAAATTTGAAGATATATGCCCATATCCATTTGATCCCTCCATCTCGTTGATCCCATTTCCTAAACATTTCGAGATTCCAAAGTTTGACAAATACAAGGGAGACAAGGACCCTAAGGCTCACTTGCAGGAGTTTTATGCACAGTGTCAAGAAGTCATGTATAGTGATAACTATCTCTTGCACTTGTTCCCACGGAGCCTAGCAAGCCATGCCCTAGATTGGTTCATGACTCTCGAAAAGGGGTCTATAAAAACTTTTGCAGACTTATCAGAGCAGTTTGTATCCTATTTCTCTTTCAATTTGCGGAAGGATACGGACACCTTAGATCTCCTAAAAGAGAAGTAACGTGATGGAGAGACCTTTACCAGCGACCTCCAATGGTGGCGTGCATTGGCCAATCGAATGAAAAATCCTTTAAAAGAAAAAGACATGGTCACTCTTTTTGTGGAAAATTCTCATCTTGACATGGCCCACAATTTCAGACTGCACTATGTCACCACTTTCGCCGAGATAGTGGAAAAAGGACCTATCCTTGAACGAGCCCTTATTGCCAAAGGGCACATCAAAATACACAGTCATGATAAAGAATGGTCATTCGGAGATAAATCACGATTTTGGAACAAAAACAGAAATGTAGTGAATGATGGAGTGACAGACACCAAACATGTCCAAGTGGCTAATGCATCCCAAAGTCAACAACAGTCTGTACCCAATGCCATATCGGTACCCCAGGGGGCACCTCGTCCCCTTCAATAGTCAAACCAAAGAAATCAGGGGAATACCAAACGTCAATACGCCCAATTGGGTGAACCCTTGAGTGTTGTTTTTAATAAATTGTTACAAATCAATTATCCCATCACATATCCTGTCACCAAACCATTTGATGAGTCCAAACCCAAGCCGGCATGGTTCAAAGAGAATGAGTATTGTGACTTTCATAAAATCAAGGGACACTCCTTGAATAAGTGTCAGGGTTTAAAAAATTATGTCCAAGATCTCATTGATCGAGGAGATATCAAGGTTGACCTCAGTCAACCTTCGTCGTCCAATGCTCAACTGCAAATCTATCAAAATGCCTTCCCAAATCATAGTCAAGGTCCTAGCACCTCAACTAGTCATCCCAAAAACAATAGCACCAATAATGTGAATTACAAGAATGTGCCCTTCAACTATGAAGGCGTTATTCATCACATTGAGCAGGTGGAACCCCGAGTATCCATGATACACGTTAAAGCCAAAGACCCTCAATGTGCTGTGACTATTCGACGAGCCCGCATCACCGTCCCTGCGGCCGCTACACCTATCCAACCCGCCCCTATAAATCCTCAATATAACATTCTTGATCACCTAAAGAAGACCCCTGCTCACATATCCATTTTGGATTTGCTTAAGTCCTCCCTGGTACATCAAGAGATCCTTAATAGAGCCTTGCAGGAAACCTGTGTCCCAAATGACATTGATCCCACACAATTCCAAGCTTTGGTGGGACACTTCGCTTTGTCTCATCACCTTCACTTCAGCCAAGATGATATGCCCAGTATCGATGTTAATCACAACCGTCCCCTACATATCGAGGTCATAGTTGCCCGCCATAAAATCAAAAGGGTCTTGGTAGATAATGGCTCTGCCCTCAATCTATGTACTTTGAAATTCATAAAACAGATAGGGTATTCTCAAGCGGACCTAAGCAACCAGATAATTACAATCAAAGATTACGACAATGCAGAGAGAAATTCAGAAGGAATCATCAGTCTTCCTATCCAAGTGGGACCTATGCTCCAATATACTACCTGTCATGTCCTTGATCTGGACTTACCGTATAATCTCCTCCTTGGCCACCCATGGCTCCATGCTATGCAAGCCGTCCCATCCACATACCATCAATGCCTCAAATTCCCAGTCAATGGACAAGAGGTCACCATCTATGCCGACCCCCAACCGTTTGAGTATTGTCGAGCTTTAGAAGCATCTTTTCCACATTTACATTATTGTCCAGGGGTCAAAATGGGGGCATCCCATCCATCATCCTCAAATCCATCATCCTCCAATCCATCATCCACTGTAATCACCACTCCATCCTCTGCCACTAATCCTTCAGTCACTAGAGTCCAGATCATTGACAAAGGGTGCGGTGAGTATGAGATGCATACGGCTCTCAATGTAGCCACTATGCCACCGTCACCACATGAATACGGTCAACCTTCACATGCTATACAAAAGGAAGACAAGATCATCACCTTCAGCGGTAAAAACATTCCTACTACCACTTTCAGGTCCCCGAGTGTCAAGGTCGATGCGCCAGAGGAGGACATCGGCCAATGGGTATACCGAGAAGAGCCCGAACCAGAAACTCCTTTAAAGAAATATTTTTAGGAAAAGTATCCTTGGCCAACAAAGTTCGTGGAAAAACATAACTACCAAGGTAGAGGCCTAGGTAAAAAGGAATAGGGGCGATTGCAACACATTGATACACAACAGTTACCAAAGAAGGTAGGAATTGGGTATGACAGCAAACAGAAAAGCCTTGCAACGTCATCTAATACTTCCAATAGTATCACTGTGGACGATGGCTCATTGGATGACATACCCGAGGAGGAATCCATCATACATGCATACGATGATGTCGATCACACTGATTTATCCTCCATGTTCGAATGCCTATCTGTTTGCACCATCAGCCTATCCCTTCGTCACCCTGAACTCATTGATTGGGACCTACACAACACCACACCTGTCAGTATGTCTGGAGACACCTACGTCAACCTTATGGGATTGGGGGAGGATGAACACTCCAGTCGCAAAAATAAAAATAATAAAAATAAAAAGAGGTCATCTTGTGAAAACCTCCCTGAGGCACTTCCTGACCTAGAAAAAGTAAAAATAAAGGATGCATCTGATGGTGAAAACCTCGAAGAGGCACCGAAAGATGGAGATGTTCATCTTCCCCTTATGGGAACTTAGCTATCTGCCAGATCATCTATCCTGATTGAAGAGACGCAAGAAGTTAATTTGGGAACTGCTAAAAGTTTGAAGATCACCTATGTAGCCAAGTCACTCTCCGAACAAGAGTATCTGATTTTTGTGCAGCTACTCCGAGAAGGAATCATCAACTTTTCCTGGTCATACTCAGACATGCCAGGCTTAGACCCTGCTTTAGTGGTCCACCACTTAGACATTCGCCCAGACGCCAAACCTGTCAAGCAAAAACTTCGTAAGATGCATCTGCAAGTTGCATTGTTAGTAAAGAAAGAGTTGGAGAAGTTACTGGACGCGGGTTTTATCAGACCTATTGACTACTCCGAATGGATCTCCAACATAGTGCCAGTTGCTAAACCCAACGGTGACATTCGGGTCTGTACAGATTTTAGGGATCTCAACAAAGCCTGCCCAAAAGATGATTTCCCTCTTCCTAATATTGACATGTTGGTTGACTTAACAGCAGGACATGAGATGTTGTCCCTCATGGATGGCTTCTCCGGTTACAACCAGATCTGAATTGCACCTGAAGACCAACACAAAACTGCCTTCACAACTCCTTGGGGCACCTTCTGTTACAATGTTATGCCCTTCGGTCTCAAGAATGCGGGGGCAACGTATCAAAGAGCTATGACAGTTATCTTCCATGACCTCATCCATATCATCATGGAAGATTATGTTGATGACCTATTAGGGAAATCCAGAACGTGAGCAGAGCATCCCACCATTCTGAAAAAAATATTTGAGTGATTAGAGCACTATAAGTTGCGGTTGAATCCAAAAAAGTGTGTCTTTGGGGTCACGTCAGGGAAATTGCTGGGTTTCATAGTCTCTCGCAGAGGTATTGAAGTTGATCCTGCCAAGGTAAAGGCTATTCTGGACATGCCGCCTCCACGCAATCTAAAGCAGTTAAGGAGCCTCCAGGGAAAAATGCAGTCCATCAGGCGGTTCATAGCCCAGCTCGCAGATAAATGTCAGCCATTTACCCATCTTTTGAAG
The DNA here is from genome assembly GCA_007258455.2 of Sequoia sempervirens. NCBI lineage: Eukaryota > Viridiplantae > Streptophyta > Pinopsida > Cupressales > Cupressaceae > Sequoia > Sequoia sempervirens. The sequence continues at coordinate 319,135 of VDFB02329472.1, read as the reverse complement.
AAAGATTCCGCCTTCCGATGGACTCCACAGTGTCAAATGGGTTTTGATAAAATCAAGGAATACTTAGCTCATCCACCAATTTTGATGCCGCCTATTCCAGGAAAACCCCTCCTGCTTTATATCTCTGCTACCTCAGTCGCACTGGGAGCATATTGGCACAACACGATGAGTCACTCAAAGAAAGGGCAATCTACTACATCAGTAGAACACTAGTCGGCTATGAGTTAAATTACTCTCCTATGGAAAAAGCGTGTCTTGTGCTAGTCTTCAGTACACAGAAACTCCGTCATTACATGCTCAGTCACCCAGTCAAATTAATTGCTAAAATTGATCCTTTGAAATATCTGTTATCTAGAACCACTTTGACTGGCCGCATGGCCAAATGGGTCATGCTACTAAGCAAATTTGACATCGAGTATGTAGAGCGCAAAGCTATCAAAGGACAGGTTATTGCTGATCAATTGGTTGAAGCACCACTAGTAGATGCCTACCCAATAGACACTGAATTCCCAGATGAAGGAATCTACACAGTAACAGAAGCACCAACTTGGACGTTATACTTTGATGGCTCATACACTCATGGTGGATCTGGGGCAGGAATTCTATTAGTCACCCCTCAAGGCGACTACATCCCAAAATTATTCAGGATAGCGTTTCCCTGCACCAACAATATGACGGAATATGAAGCCCTCCTCACCAGCCTTAGAATTGCAAAACAGTGGCACATTACACATTTGAAAGTCTTTGGGGATTCCTTGTTAGTTATCAGACAAGTTAATGATGAGTTCCTCACAAAGGATGACAAACTGCTTCCCTACAAACGCATGGTAGACGATTTCAAGAAATATTTCACCTCCATATAGTTTGACCAAATCCCTCGGGTGCAGAATAAAGCAGCAGACGCCATGGCCACTATCGGTTCTCTGATTGACATGCCCAAGGATAGGACAGAGTGTGAGTTTCTAGTCGAACAACTTTTAATCCCTGCATATGATGTCCCTGACACTGACATGGTGTGCGATATCGTAGGTCCCGCCTCCCCGTGGTACCAAGACATATATACTTACCTCCGTGACAACACCATACCCCCAAAGCTTACACGCAACCAACGTAAATCCTTTATCCATCGTTCATCCCGATACATCATCATCGGTGATATGCTTTATCGTCGTGGGTATGATGGAATTCTCCTGAGATGTCTGAATGAGACCGAAGCCCAAACGGTACTAACAGAAGTACATGGTGGTATTTGTGGGGCTCACTCAAATGGTATGGCTCTAGCCAAAAGGGTTTTACAGGCCAGATACTACTGGCCTACATTGGAACATGATGCCTGGAAATTTGTAAAGAAATGTCTTCCATGTCAATAGCATGCGGATTTGATCCACGCTCCAGCACAAGATCTTCAGCCTCTCCTAGCACCCTGGTTGTTTTCTCAATGGGGTTTCGACTTGATTGGCAATATTCACCCACCATCATCCGACGGCCATACATTCATCATCACCGCAACTGAGTACTTCACCAAATGGGTGGAAGCAATGCCACTCTCCCAAATCACCGGTACTCAGACTTCTAAATTCATCCTCTACCATATTCTCTGCAGATATAGTATCCCATCCACCATCCTTTTCGACAACGGAAAACCATTCAAGAACCAAGCCATGAAACACCTATGCGATACCTTCCATATTCAGCACCATTGGTCAATGCCTTACTACCCTCAAGGTAATGGTCAGGCAGAAGCAACCAACAAAACCCTCATCTGCATCCTCAAAAAGGTGGTCAATAACATTGGACGAGATTGGTACCTTCACATACATCCCGCCCTCTGGGCATACCGCACATCTATCCATACCCCAACAGGCGCCACCCCATACTCTTTAGTATATGGAGCTGAAGTCGTCTTGCCAATCGAAGTTGAGCTCCCCTCATTGAGAATTTCTTTGAAGAACCTCATCAGTGAAGAAGATGCTCGCGTCACTCAGCTTGCACAGCTAGAGTTACTGGATGAACGCAGAATACGGGCCTATGATCACCTACAAGTATACCAGAATCGTCTCAAACGTCATTACAGTAAAAAGGTCTGCCCCAGGCAATTCTAGGTTGGTGAATTTGTGCTCAAGGAAAATCATCACACTCAGCAAGACCGTGACAAGAAAGGGAAATTTGAGGCAAATTGGCTAGGGCCGTATATCATAACCACCAAATATGGATCTAGAGCCTATAGGCTGGCTACTCTGGACGGAGATCCCCTTGACGAACCTGTCAATATTCTCCATCTAAAAAGGTTCTACGCTTGAAGTCCACTTGGTCTACCCTATCAAAAAATCAAAAAAATCAAAAAAATTAAAATTAAAATTAAAAAAAATCACAAAAGTGACAAAAAAATCCAAAAATAGTAAAGAGAAATAAATCCGTCATATGGCGCAAACCACCTCTTGGTGGCGCCTTGGATAAGTATGGATGGTGATAACCTGGTAACAGGCATCATCCATAGAGGGATTAATCATTATCTACCTGGCATCCTAGTTACTTTATGTTGTCATCTGCACTTTCATCCCCACCCACATCAGCCTAGGCCGCTTAGTATTTGTTGATTGAGCATTGGACGACTCACCTTACCTATCCCTCATCCTGAGCTTCCTTATATCCCACTTTGAGCTTATGTCTTTCGTCTGTCGGTCCATGTCGTCATATAGGATCATCCATCATGTCGGTCTCCATCTAGATCTCATCCTCTTGTCCCACTTCCATCTTCTTGTCGAACTACATTGCCCCTGTGCTTTCACGTAGGCAAGGTTGGACATTTGATCCTCCCCCGAGGCATTTATCGGTTGCGTCTTGTGTCCATCACCATGGTCCTCTTTCCGCTTTATCCATGGTCCTTTTCCATGAACTACGAGGGCTCTGCGCTTTCACGTAGGCAAGGCTAATCTCTAATCGGCCCCCGAGCCCCTAGGTCTTTAGGTTGTGTCTTGTCTCCCCCTGTGGTTGTGTCATCAAGCTGTGCCTTTATCTCGCTGGGTCTTAACAAACAAAACCCATTCGTACCAACAAATCTAAACAATTTCGAATATCCTATATCATACCGATCTTTTCACTTAGCATCCATCATAGGTCTTAACCGGATACATCTTTCCTAATAGACCTCGTCGATTCCACCTATCCCTTGGATCCTATGGCAATGGACATTTGAAATTGATTGTGATCTTTGATGCTTTTGGTTTTTGTTCATCATTTTGACTCCCTATCGTCACTTCTCAAGGCCGTCATAATCCATTATATTATGGCGTGTTTTGATTAGTCTACGTAGGGGCATATCTTGATCTTTCTTTGATTGTGTCTTCTTGGTTGTCCCACATAGTACCCACCAAGATCCTCGAGGTCTTGTGTTATGTTGGGGCATCCTTCTATGTTTGCGGTTATCCCAATACCGGGCCCGACTCAAGTCTTTCTTTGAGACTTTGGGCTATTGGGATAGCCTTCTTGTCTGGCGTGTTTATGTCATGCACTAGACACTAATCCACCTCGGTCCTCCATACCTTGGTGTATCGTGCCTTCTGCTATAGCAAAAATCAGTGCTCAAAAGATGATAACTTGAATTAGGATTGTCTTTCTCATAATCATTGCATTAACACTCACCCTATGGTTTTGGTTGTGCAAATACTTGCCCTCATTCTCTTCCATTCTTCTCAGGATACTAATACCTTTTGACAAATGCCAGAGTATATCCATCACCATGTACCCACCTACACTTACCCTACCAGTTCTTATTAGCACTTATAGCCGAGTATTGTCCATGCCTCCATTGTCACCTGCATTACCACATGTTAGGTCCATATCTACATCACTACCTGCATCACAAAATATTAGACACATAATACATCATATCCTGCATATATAAACTATTCATACAAAATTCATCTCACACATAGACATACATGACAAATCTGTCCACTAGGCATCCATATATCTAAATCCTCATAAATCCCATAGGTACACATAACATATCACCATTACCATGCATCCATAAAATACGCACATATCTCCAATCATCCATAAACATAACATAAATAAACATAAGCATGATCATTCATCTAAAATCATTAACATCCCAACCATCTAGGTGAACATTTTATGAATATGCGCACAAATAAACCAACACAGGAGCATAAATAAATCACTGCATCCATCCACGAAAACATATAATGACATATACATATGCATATAGTCCTCCATCATAAATAGAAACATACTATATGGTGCTAATAAGAACTGTCCCATATCAAAATAATATAACATGTGTCACATCATACATATATCCGTCACATGACAAAGTACAAAATCCAGAGATATAGAACATCCCTGATCTCTGTCAAGCCATCCTACACAGTCCATCCTGCATCTGTCAAAAAATCAGTAGCCTGTCACCTCCCAAATGAACTCCCCACGTCTGATCTCTGTGGAAACTCAGGTCCTGCCCCTCTGCCTAGTGAAAAACCTGGTGAATCACTATAACCACGAGTCCATGTCCCCAATGACTGGGATGGTGCTGGCATCTGAGGTGCCTGCCTGGTATAACGGAATCTCCGCTGTGCTGGATCAGGAACCGCATCATAATATGCTGCCATCCAGAAACCTGCCTCTCTCGTGCTATCCTCTCTCTGCCACCTGGACCCAAGTAGCATTCTGCTCATGTTGATACCTGTCTCGGTCTCTAGTGATAGCCCTCCTCTCCTGCTCCCATGCCTCCTGAGCTAACCGGCTCTGTGCCAGCTCTGCCTGTAGACGATCCCTCTCTCTCGCCACAACCTGCACATCCGCTCTTGGCATCCCACCCACACCCTGCCCTATCAGAACACGAGCCATCACAGCTTCCCTCTCAGCCTGTAGGGCCTGCACCCGCATCTCTGCTGCATCCCTATCTCTTTCAGCCCCCTGTGCCCAGGCCACTGCTGCATCTCTATCCCT
>VDFB02329472.1:296153-314064 GCA_007258455.2 Sequoia sempervirens | reverse complement strand
GCCATGGCTGTCCATGTTGACCGACCACATACTGTCTCCTCCCCTCCTCTGCAGCACCCCTCGCACCTACCACCTCTACCTCCTCCATATCATCCACCTCCAACACCTCCACCCTCTGCTCCCCCTGAGCTCTCTGTGGTTGCCCCCTCTCCTGCTGCTGACTCCCTCTGCCCACCCTCTGCCCTTGGGCTCTTTGTGGTTGCCCCCTATCCTGCTGCTGACCCTCTCTGCCCACCCTCTGCCCCTGGGCTCTCTGTGGCTACCCCCTCTCCTGCTGCTGACCCTCTCTGTCCGCCCTCTGCCCCTGGGCTCTCTGTGGCTGCCCCTTCTCCTGCTGTTGACCCTCTCTGTCCGCCCTCTGCTCCTGGGCTCTCTGTGGCTACCCCCTCTCCCGCTGCCGACCCTCTCTCTGGTCTCGCCTCTGATGCCTCCTCCTCCTCCTCCCAGCTCTACCTGCCGGCTCTCGCTCATCCCTCTCGGGCTCCTCCTTTCCCCCCTCGCCTCCCAATGCCGCACCCGCTACCCTCAGCGTAGGATGAACAGGCGTGATCCTCTCCCATAACCTGTTCTAAAACAACCTCTGATACCGCTCTGTCACCACTGGTACCTGCTCTCCTCCTGTCCTCCCTGGATAAGCCTCATGTCCTGCTGCCATCCATGATGCCCTGGCCGTCGCTAGTGATATGTGACCTCCCCATGGCACCTCTCTGCTATACCGCTAATACAAGATAGGTGCCTCCGGGATACTCTGTATCCTCTCAAACTGTCTCAACACTCTGTCCGGTCGATGACACTCTACTACGCATGGTAGAGTCCCAATAATGAAACATCAGCTCAGAAAATATCCCTCATGCCTCCCCGTATCTGACCATCCCCTGAACTGACGTAACCTATATGGCCGCCACTCTATCTCCCCTGAACGCAGATCATCAAACACCCTTCTCCATCCCTCCATATCACCCAGCGTCTCATAGCAGAAAATCCACCCTCTCTCCTCCCCATACTCCCAAGCCATAGGCTCACGGTCATCCGTTGTACCCTCCCTCACCACTACCGGTCTAGTCACGACAATATGCTCCCACGCCCAAATCTGCAATAATGTCCCATGCGTCACACTCGAGATCTCCCGATAACAGATCCCGTGCATATCCCTGTATAGCTGCGCTAATACACAGGAACCCCACGAAAGCGGCCCCCCCGCCACTCAATAATGTGGCGGATCACCTCCATATACCGCAGGCTACATGTCCGTCCACTCCGGTTCAGTAGCAGTATCCCACTAATCAATCCACACAAGAACAATGGTAAAGTTGGCACCCCTATAGTCAAACACTCATCCAAATCCAACTGCCCCTTCACCAAGGGCAACCTCACATCCCCAAATAAAACTCTCAATGTCTCGTCTAACGCTGCCCCTGTGGACACCATCTCACTCATTAACTGGCCAACAATCGGTAGTCTCAAAATACGCCACACGTCCTCCAAGGTCACAGTCATCTCTCCTATAGGAAGATGGAAAGTCGATGTCTCTGAGCTCCATCTCTCTACCAATGCTGTCAGCATCACCGGATGGGCTCTCACCACTAGAAACTGCACACAATGCCCCAACCCTGCGTGATCCAATGCCGCCTGGTCCTCCCCGTTCATCGCGGCTCTCGTCACCACCAACACCTCTGATCGCCGCTCGTGCACTCGTAATCGCTCAAAACTCTGCATACATGCGCATTTTACCATTAGCCCCTGTTTCTTCCCTTTATTTCTTATTCTTTTTAATCTTTTCTTTCTTCCTGGTACCCCGCCCAGCAGGCGTATTAATAAAATTTGCCAGCGTAGCCGGGCAAACGGTAGCCTTTTGGCACCTTCTGGCCGGCTTTTAGCCTTCACCAGCGGCGGCACCTCCACGACCGGTGGCCTCCACTTGCGGCCCGGTATGCGCTGCGGCACCGCCCGCAAAGGCGGCACCACCTCAGCCCGTATGAGCTGGCGTACCCATACGCCAGGCGGCGTCTTCGCGAGATAGGCGTTCTGCCTCAGCCAGCGAGCTGGCGGCTCCATGCTGAAGCGAGCGACTTTCCACCGCTTCCCTAAAGGCGGCCAAGGCCGCTCTGCCCAGGGCAGCGGCTCCGCCCCAAGCCGGGCGATGCCTCCACCCTGCCTAGGGCGGCGGCACCACCTCGGCCGCGGCGGCGGCGCCCCACCTTGCCCCCCCCCATGCATAAATTAACAAAGCGTTAATTTTTTCACATAAATTAACGTAACCCATTTTGATTATTTCCGTCCCTGACCAAACCCACCTTCTTAAATTTGATTTTTTTTTTACGTAAAAACTGCGTAAATCACATAGGAAGGTTTTTATTTCTACTCACCTGTTGTCCACCTGCGCCCTCACGATACATTGCCCGTACTCCGTCCGCCCGATGCACGATCGCGGTGTCATTGTCTGTCGGCATCGTGTCTCCTCGTTGCTTTTCTCTCCTCTCCTCTCTTTCTCTCAACTGCTACAGTGACAATGACCCAGGTAATTTTTCAAATCACCTTTTTAACCCCCCCTTTCTCCAACAAGGTATTTTTTACCTTTTATTTAACTTTTTATTCCTCTAATTAATCTCAAACTTCCCGAGGCTGCCATTCACAAACTGTGTGTCAGATCACCTCTATTCAAAAACCAAAATTGCTTAGTTTTCTGAGCTCTATCCAACGGTATCATTCTTTCCTTCCTATCAAGACGTCATCTGGGGACCCCTTTTTCCTTCCCCAACCGCCCTCTTGAGGGGGCATACCCTCTTACCATTCCTCCATTCCTTCAACTCGGTCATTGGGACATCATTAACCTCTTCACGCCAGGAGCATCACCATTAGCATTTTATTTTTCTTCGAAACACTGTTATCCTAACAATATTTCGAAGAGGGGCAAAATGTAGACATCTAAATTTAATCATTTCCATATGATTAAATTTACCATCTTTCCTCTACCATGCTAATATTAATTTATTAAATTAATACTATACCTTTGGCCTCATAACGGTAAAATATTTAAATACTTTATCTTTCACCTTATTCCTCTTTAAATTAAATAAATACGCTAATTTATTTAATTTAGTCATTCTTCCTTTTTTTGATTTAAAAATCAATTTAAAATTCCTCACTTTCTCTCTCCTTGTCACATCCTCCATAACCTCACCCTAATCTGAATTAATTTAATTAATTCAGGGTTATGATGTGCATCCTCTTAATCAAAGATTAATGTCACATCCTCCTACATTTGCCTCTTGCCTCTAATCTTCTGTTAATTAGCCTAATCCAATGTTTGCACAACCTTAACCAAAATCATTAGCTAAATTTAGCACCACTTTTTGGTCAATTCTTCCATTTTTCCTTTCTGGATATTGACCCCTTTTCCCATGTGAATTTTTAATTCACATTTATTTTTCCTAGGTTCCTCTCCTTTAAATGTGAATTTTTAATTCACATTCCATTCTTCCAAGGCTTCTAGAACCTTGGACTTGTCACAATCTCCACATGTGACCAAGTCCCACCTTTTTGGAGCCCATCTTTTACCCTTTAGATCATCCTAGGAATGTGAATTTTTAATTCACATTTATATCTCCAACCACCTTTCCTTTTTCCATGTAGATTTTTGAGGAATTCCAAAATTCCTCAAATATCTTTTTCACTCCCACTTGGGGACAAGAAATCCCTTTTTGTGGAAATCTCCTCACTCCCCAAGGTGCATTTTTTTTCCACCTCATGTACCTCCTTGACAACTCATCTCCACCTCATATCCCCTTGTCCACTTCACCCTCCACATGTCAAGATGTGAGGGCTTGTGGGTTCTCAACCCACCATATCCCTTCATCTTGGCCTTGTTGGAGCAATCTTGACCATTGAATTCTCTAGAGAATTCAAATTCTCCTATAAATACCCCCTCCTCAAGGGCATTTTCAACACTTTTAGATTTGAGCAACTACATGCTGTCTATTTGAATCCTCAATCCTTTGCCATCATCTAGCCATTTTTGTTAATCATTTGCACCTCCAATCTTGCATTTTTAGCCATTCAAGCAATGATCTAAGGAGCACACAACCAATCCAAGCAAGGGTCAATCAAAGAGGTATCAACACCAAGGGAGGTAAAATTGTTTGTGTTTCATTTTATTCACGTTCTTTTTCGTTGTATCACTCTTTTGGCTAATCTTGAGGTGTCCTTGGTATTTTGTTATTCACATTTCTTAGTTATTTTGCACATTTAGAGTAGGATAGATATCAAGGTATAGAGAAATATTTAGGAGAACAAATTTTTCCAACAAGCCTACTTTAACCACAACCAATCCTTGATTAAAAATGGGAGAGCTTATCCATGGATTTCATTATAGGTTTTCCCAAGGTCCAAGGTGGAGACTGTATTTATTTTGCATAATTGATACATTGACTAAGTATGAAAAATTATTACGATTACTTCAGATTTCAAGGCATCTTAAGTAGAAAATGCATTTTTTAAGGAGATATTTAGATTGCATGGATTGCCCAAGAACATTGTTAGTGAAAAGAATAGCATGTTTATTATCCCTTTCTTACATGAATTATTTTATTTAACAGGTAGAAAAATTACACCATGTACTAGCTACCATCTACAAATTGATTGTCAAACTAAGATAGTAAATAAGTGGATTGAGGGGTATTTAATAAATTATTATTGAAATCAACAAGCTACATGGATCAATTGGTTTCACTTGGGTGAATATTGCTACAACACTTCACAACACATGTCCATTGGAATGCCACCTTTTATAACTCTATGGTTATGATGAAATTTATTTTGCTAACTCATTGCTTTTAGACAATATGGTACTTGTCGTAGGTGACTTGACTAATCAAATTCAAGAGATTGAGGGAAATAAAAGATAATTTGTAGTGATAATAGAATAAAAAAAAGAGCTACGTAGATAACGTCGATATTATGGACCTTGCAAGATTGTGAAGATGATAAGTGAAGTGGTGTATGAGTTGGAGCTTCCATAGTATAATAGGATTCATAATGTTTTTGTGTCACGCTTGAAAAAGGTTATTGGTCAGCATATTATTCCTTCAGAGGAGTTTCCACCCTTATATGATGAGGGTAAGTTGATCCTAATTCTAGAAGAGGTGATGGATACTAGAGTTAATATTTATTGAGAAAAAAGAGCATCACAAAATATCTAATTAGATGGAAAAACCTGTTAGTTGAAGATGCTACGTGGGAAGGACTTGAGATACTTAAGCATCTCAAATTTATTTCCTTGAGGAAAAGTTTAATATTGTGCAGGGCAGAATTTTTATGTCTCATTTCCAAAAATGTGACAAAAGACTAGAGTGGACTTAGGGAAATGTTGGGGATTAGGGACCAGAGCTACTGCTTGATATATGTGAAGAAAATGTCGAGGATGGGGGATTAGATATGTGTAACATATGCCAAAGTGGTAGAATGATACATGTATGAAGCTTTAAAACTCTAAAAGCGAGACACATACAGGGTTTTCATCAAGGCTTTTGAATTGGGGCTAGTAGAAGTAAAGGACTCGACTTGATATCATGGTAGGAGAAACTTTGAAACTATGAATTGGAATTATTTAAGGCCTTTAGGTCTAACTTGATATGTAATGTGTAAAATTAAAATTTGGACCTTGACAAGTCAATTTAGGATTAGGTTGACTAGTTTTATCTTTAGGGTTTACAACATATACAAATTTGAAAATTTTCATTTTATCCATCTTAAATGTCAATTTATCTTTTGGAGCAATTTTGGTTCAAGTTTCTTTTGTGGATGGAAACCTATAGGAGATCACAATTAGTGGAAAGAAACCCATTGTTATTGGAATCAGAGGACGAAACCCCTTTGGTTCTTGAGGTTAAATTATCATTTAGGGATTGCATTGGATCTTCAATATTTTTAGAAAAGTTTAGTTATTCAACATGTGCATTGTTTGTTTTGGGTTGTAGTGTGGTAGTGAGGATTGTGGAGAGATAGTTTCAAATTTTCATTATTTTTATGGTGTGAGTCTAAGTTTTGTTGTTTCAAAATTTCAATCACTTTTTGTTTCTATTGTAATGACTATCATGATGGTCCCTTGCTCTAGAAATTAAATTGAAATCAATATTTAAACTATTGTTGGAGCTTTTGGTTGAGTTTGTGCAAGTTTATGTTTTGACTAGCTAGTTTAATCTGTGTTGTTTGGGTGTAGTGTTTGGTGAATTTTATTATTTATGTTTCATATCTTCTTTTTTTTTTTTTTTTTTTGATTAGAGACATTACAAATAAATCAAGAAATACAACATGAAATCTATATTACTAAGGAATGCCTATATCACAGGCTTTGTTTAGATAAATCTATTGCAGCAATGTACACCTCTATTGTGTCATGAATATTAAGAGGAGTTTGAATTGATGTCATCAATTGAAAATAGAATAATGTTATTTGACTAAAATATACATAACATTAGTTACATATGTATCATTAAAAATAATAAAACTTTCCTTAGTGAAAGTTGACATACAAACACTACCACCAAAAGGCATTAATGTTGAAGGTCCAACATGTCCACATGTTTATCATCAAATGCCAATTTTAAGATTACCACTAATATATGACAAAATAATTAGTATAATATATTTATTATTTTATTAAAAATTATGTACCTATGGACTCAACATGGTTGCATAATCAAGAGTTGAAGTGATAATAAATGTAGGATGGATATTTTGACCCTAACATTTTATTACATTGAATTATGCACATTAATTTTCATTCATAATAGATTAATATAGTTAATTATATATATTTCAAAATAAAATGTAATAAATTGCATAATCTTAGTGGAAATTACCCGTCGATCAATATTGAAGGTGCTATCAAACAACTCATTAATCAACACAATATTATCTAATATAGATACATATCATCCTTGTGGAATTGTCTACCATACTCCTATAAATATAGAGTTTCATCTATAGTGTGTCTATCCTCAACATTCTATGACCCATAGTAACAGACATATCCATATTTGTGATAAAGGTGACATGAGCATCAATGATAAAGATGAGGTGAGCATCAACACTTGAAAGAATCACCCTCAACACCCTATGAAAATGGCCTACTGTACTATTTTAAGGTTTGTGATAGGGAACTAATTTTCTATAAATTCTCCATCTTGACACTCCTTTATAGTGGAAAGGATCATCAAATATTGAATATTTTGCCTATTTAGAGATCTCAATACATGGTCCTAGGCATGATGTTCCCCATCTCTATCTTGTGCAGAGAATTTTCCTCTACCTTTAAAATCTCACATGTCAAAATAATTTAGAATCTCAATGAGGAAAAACTCACAATTGAGTTTCATAAAAAATATTATGGGACCTTCTTGTTGTTGTATGGGAGGTGGTGAGAAAACATCCACTACTTATTCCAAAAATCTTATTATTCCTTATTGTTGGAATCAATGAATAGGGAATCTCTTGCAAATTTCATGGAAAGGTGCATTGATCCTTAGATCAACATAGAGTGCACACAAATCATATTTCAATTTTTTTCTCTTTTACTTGTTTATACAAAAAAAATGTAGAGTAAAATTACCATGCATTCTCCTTATGATTGGACCATATATTAGTTTGGCCACCAATGAAATCTATATGAGAAATGATAGACTCCAATTATGATATGAAGATTCTCTAATGTAAAATATTTGCATTAGGATTTTTCAATATATCAATCCCTAAGGCATTATCACCATGTTCAAATCTATATAGCTAATGATTCAACATAAACACACCACCTACAAGCTTGACTACCTAGTGAAGGAAAATGGTATGGAAGCTTACTGACCTAGTGAAAGTTTGAACCTTTTTGGCTATCATAATAATGTTGTGATATGAACACTACACTATGCCTTCATTTATGGTTGTTATTCTATTTCATTTACTATCTTAAATGTTATTTTTACTTACTTGGGAGTCATTTACTCAAAAATTATTTTATTTATTTAAGATTTATTTTATTTTAATTACTTAATAGTTATTTTATAGTTTCAATGTTTTTTTAAATTATATATTATTGTATTATGTGTATTTTATCTCATTCTATTTTTTGTTCTGCTACTTAACTCTTGTTCTTTTTCTTTTCGTTATATTTTATTTATTTATTTTATTAAATAAGTCTCTTATTTTTTCTTCTCCTTTCTTCCTCTTTCTTTTGAATATTTAAATATACAATTTACATTAGTTCTCCCTCTACTTAATTAAAGATCATGGAGTGTGATCCAAAATATTTATGCAAAAACTAAATACACAATTAAATTTAGAATTACTTTATTTCAACCATTGTCAAATTAATTTGAATAGTGGTATGTAAACCTTCATTCTTATCCTCATCTAGAAGTGCAATTTTTCCCACACTTTCATTACATACTAACAAATCAAAACCCCTCCATTCAAAAGATTCATTTATTTCCTTTACCAAGGTCTCATACACACCCATATTTGCAACCTATTATAAATAAAAAAATAGATTAGACATAAAAATTTATGTATCTTTCAAAAATATTAGAATGAAGGAATAAAATACAATTTGGTTGATATTTTATGTTTGGCACCACCATCTTTGACAAGATTTAGGGTGTCTTTTTCAATTTAGAGGAGCTTTTAACTACAAATGTAATGAATTCTTATTGAGAGAAAGCCTCTTTAGCAATGAAAGCCCAATCCTACATGATTCACTGTTATCAGGACATACTTACCCTCTAGAGATTACAACAATGATGATAGAGTCTTGAAATTGATCTTGATTAGAAAAGTGATGAAAATAACTAACTCATGAGATGCAATAAATAAGGAGGTTTAATAAATTTGCAATCAATACTCTTTTTCACCTTGTGTGTGCTTTTATATTTCACATTCATATCTACTAAAGCAGTGCTAACTACAACATTTTATGAAATTCCTCTATCTTTTAGGTTTTAATGGATGTCTGCACCCTATCCTAAAGCTCCCTTTCTAGCACATGCTAGAGCATGCAACCAAATCCAAATTATTGGATAGTAGATTAGTTAGGTGGGTACTTCAACGTACCAATATATTTTTAATATGTATAGATATAAATATTAGAAAATAATTTATGTTTTGTTACATATGATTTGATTTGATGTGATTATTATTTATATTTTTTTTAAGAAAAAAATTAAAATGTGATAATTAAAATTTTAATAAATCAATAAAACAAGATAAATTTAAAGTGAAAAAAGACAAATCACATTTAAAAAATGAATTAATATTTTCTTTACATATTTTTTTTAGAAAAAGTACTTTAAAATATTAAAAAAAACTTTAATAATAATGTAACATGATTTAATATAAGGTTGAAGCTATAAGAACTCAAACTAAGATCATAATCAAAGATGACTCTTTGAATGTAAGAGATAAACATATTTTAAGTGACTAGAAACTCTTCCAAAGAGGATGATGATGATGTAAAGGGGAAGCTTCCTATCATAGCTAGGTATTTACTTGAAGAGATCTATGACATGCAAGAAGGAATATTCGTATATTAGGAAGGAAAGTAAGTTAATGAAGCATGTGATGATGTGAAAGGGAAACTTCTTATATTAGATAAAAAGAGGACTAACAATGCGAGATGGGAACGAACTTATAATGGGTAGAAACTTTCTCGCAAGCAGATTGGTCCAATTGTTCCTCACCAAGTGCATAAAAAAATCTCCACCCTATTTCAACCATGTAATCAGTAATTTCATGGTCACCTCTACTTATCATATGAAATTTTTGTGATGGCTTGATCATATATATAACTTTCATTTGACATCTGAAGAAAAAAATTACTAAAAAAAATTAAAGTAATTCAAAAAAATTATCATTGGAAAAAGTGTGATCTAGAAGATCAAATTTTGAAAATTCAAAGATAAAAATTAGAGTATATAATTTTGAAATAGTTTACAATCATGTGACCACATTACATGATATAATATACAAGCAATGATAAATGGAAAGTGCATATCATTATAGATATAATCCAACATAGAAGTGCAAATAGAATCACATTGATATCTTTCATGTCCTTTAAATTGTATCATATGCCTTTAAAGATTAAAGTATATTGTATTCATTTAAACTAATGTTTAAAATATATCATATCATTAAATTTAAAGTATATTAATTTAATAAAGACCATAATTATATGAATTATGAAGTATATATCACTGGATTCATCTATAAGCAACTAGAAGATTGATAGAGACACTTTTTGTTTTAGTATCTCTTTATAAATCAACTTTCAAAATTTTAGAATAGAAAACATGATCAAGAAAAATATTTGTGCTTGCCAATAAAATGTAGATGATGTTCCCCGAGTAAAATTAAAAATATTTAGTATGTCATTAATCTTATAAAACAATGATAATTTTAATGATAAATGCAAAAATATTAAAATTACTTTACTAAGTTTCTAAATTCATATTTAAAAAATATTCAAAATAATTATATTCTATTTTAAAAATATTCTAAATTAATATATATTTTTATAGTAAACATTATAAATCGTATATATTAATATAAAACAATGATATCCAATACTAACATCAACATTATAAGTGAGTTTTAGATGAGTGACATCAACATTATAAGTCTGTAATAACTAGCACTTGAACCTAAAGGAAATTCAAGGATTACACTAATAGTATGTTAATATGTTAGAGAGTATGTACATGTGCATGCAAATTTTAATTTCATGTGGTTACATTAAGCAATTAATACTAAATGCTAAACAATGGAATGAAAAAAACAAGATTTTTTTTAAAAGTATTATTGATTATGAAATATTGCATACAAATTTAAAACATAAAGCAATGCAAATGGAAAAAGAAAGTTTCTATCAAATTGACAAAAACCCATTCTAAATGGAAATAAAATATTTCCATTGAGTTGTCAAATCAATATGTATTTGGCTTTTATGTGATAAGTGAGATTTTAATTTATTATAGGCAAAATATAATATAATATTTTAATTTATAATATATATCATTCTATAATATTTATTATAAAAATAATAATAATTTAAATTATTTTTTTTGAATATTTTCTAATATGGATTTAGAAACTTTTGACATTTTTACTGATACTTATCATTTTTTTATATTAATATATATGATTTATAATATTTATTATATAAAAACAACCTACCGAAGCTAAGGTGCTTGGTTTTGCTCAGGATGGTCTTCAAAGCCGTGATTTTGGTCGATGACGTCAACGTGGTGGCGGTGGCACAATTGGGAGTTGGTATTCCATTTCCAGACGACATCAAAGGGATGCTCTTGCAAGGTGCAAAGGTCGAGTGGCTTCCTTTCATCATGGATGTGAAAGCAGAAGGTTTGGAGTGCCACAGGAGATGGGCTACCATAGGCTACAACTTCCTATGCAGATGGTTGGGCTTGAATGAGTCAGAAGGCCTTGAGTGGTGTCGAGCATTTGCCAATCTAGTGGAATCCGCCAGATTCTATGATGAAGAAGAATGAAGGGTGCCTATGAGTGGGTAAATGTTTTTAATTTTGGTTAATGTCTTTGTTGAAGTCATGTGACCAATGGTCAAATTTTGGCTTATTTTTTGCTTTTTTTAAGGTGGTTGAAGGCACTCGGTGCCAGTTGAATTCGCCCACTATCAAGAGATGGGCCAAAAATGATGTAAATTTTCTGATATCAATATAAATTATGCAACTTAGCTGTGTATTATGAATATAAAAAATTATTATAAAAAATATATTAAATTAGAATATTTTCAAAATAAAATATAATTGTTTTTAACTTTTAGAATATTTTTAACAAGATTTGTTTTTAATATCAATTTAGAAACTTTTGTTAATTGTTAATTATAAAGTATTTCCTATTAATAATTATCATTATTTTCTAATTTTTCAAAATATTCCATTTATTAAAGATTTTTGTAAAAAAATCATAAATTAAACAATTATTTTGACAATTTATATTTTAGTAGGAATGATCTTTCAACAGTCCATGAAAATTAGACAAAAAGATTTATTCGTATCCAAATAAATGACACACTTGAATCCAAAAATCTTTTTATCTAATTTATATTTTTCTTCAAATGTTAAATCATTAAGTATATCAAGAAGCGACAAATAAAAGAAGAAAATGAATATGTTCACCTCTCTAAGATCAAAACCCGGACTCTTTCAAAATTCAAAAACTCAAAAGATTATCCAAGATTTAATAAAACATTGTATACTACTACTTTGATGTCGATTTGTAATGGGTATCTTGCAGATCTTTAAACATTTGAACTAATCGGCATAGTGATGTCGATGTTATATTGCATGTAAACCTCTAACCATATTAGGAAAATACATTTCCTATCAACTAGAGGGAGGCACTCAATGACGCTAAGTGTTGCTTTATCAAACTCACCAAGTTTGTGAAGTATTACATAGCAAAATTCTCCCATGATTGGTAGCCAGGTTGTGAGAAAATAAATCCGATAAGCTCCTGAAATTATTAACTTTCCATCTCCTATGGCCTGCATAAAACAGATTATAATGTCGAACATATCTTCACAAAATTCTACATCCTTGATAAATTTTGGATTCACAAAAAGCAATGAATGCAACTTTCATATCTCTCCGTCACAATGCTTAATAAATTTAAAGAGTGACTTCATAATTGAGATACGACGAAAAAATATGTATGATTTGAAATCTTGCAAAAGCACACGCTCGCATACTTCCACAACATCTCTACACGTATTCCACAAAGATTATTGAAAAGAGACAAGGCCTTTGTATTGCTTTTGATTATTGTATTAAGACTCATAGACTGTGTCATTTTGTTCGGTCTTTCTATTTTTTAGTTAGTTGACAAAACATTATACTGTGTTGTTATTGTACTGAGTAGTTTATTTGTAGAACTTCTATAATTTCAATACAAATTTGTTGATTTAGACCATGTCTTGAACTCTTCTTTTCAGTGAATGTGTGTGAATTTTTTTTTATGTTATTTGATAGACTTCTTAGGTCTTTTCAATACAAAGGCCTTGTGTCTTTTCAAATTACGCTCACATGATTTGAATGCTTACATTGTTGTCCTGAATGAGTAAAAATATATAATAAAATATTAACAAATTAAATGTATTGTATAATGATATCTAATTTATGTCAGAATGATTGAAACTATATAATACTAGTAGTCACATGCACAGGCATGCAACGATCAACTGATAGGGGTCCACCACAAATGATGCAACCAAAAACAATATACTTTCCCACACTGCAAAATTGAATATTGCATTTACTTCCTCCTGCACCATCAAACAACAACACCAAGATGCATTAACCCTCATGCAAGCAAACACTTACCATTTTGCTTTCACATATCAAGGCAACCACCCCAGGAAACTCGTCCAACATCGAGAAATTCTATTCATGGCTGGGATGATGAAAATCCCAGCAAAAATTTGGTGTAGATAGCCTATCGACTAATGAAAACAATTCCATATCTATATTTAATAATATTTAAAATTAAAACTAGCAATCACACCTTGGTGTGTAATGGGTATGCCGTAGAGGTGTTGAAGGCAATTAAAATAATAGTGATATATTTTTTTCCATACATTTGTGTAGTACATGAGGTCAATTGGTAGGCCATCTATAAAATGATGTTTATACAAAAAATATCTCAATGGAGAAGTGATAGCTTCAAATCAATTATGCATCCGGATCATGGATCGGATCAGGATCAAAGACAAAGTCAGGACAAAATCAGTCAGTCGATAGATGGGGAGTTGTATTTATTAATAGAGGGTGATGAATATAAGCCACTGATGTCTTAATTCTAGTAGGGGGAGGAATAGGTAGTGAATGCAAGTTAATTTTGTTTAATAATTTTTGTTTGACTTTTGTAGTTTGTAGTCTTTTTAACCCTCCAATGTCTTTCTTGATTAAAATTATTGGTAAAGTTTTTGGATCATCTTACACTTTATAAGTCATATTTGTCTTACCTCACCAATGTCTTAATAAATACTTCAACTTACTAAACATAAATATGTGTGTTGATACTCACACATTTCAACATCAACACCTCTACAAAGAACAGGCATGGGAAATCCTACAAGTTTGGCCCCTTAAAGTGCAAGACAACCTTGGTGCAAGGGCACCATGATAGTCCAAATTTGCAAGTTTTGTAAATAGGGTCTTGTGGTGGATTTTTGGCATCTAGAGTATTTTGTATTGCAAATAAGGTCATAATAGACCATTTATATTGTATGGAGTCACTTTGGTGTCACTTGAGTTTATTTTGTCATTTTTTTGTAAAATTGTCAAAAGTTGTCATATGCAACATTGTAAAGTTGCAAAAATGCAACATTTGAAAATACCAACAGTCATTTTGGAGTCTAAAGGGTGGTTAGTCAATTTTGTGAGTTAGTTTTGGTGTCTTGGTCTTTAAATAGCCTCATACAAGTCAAGGAAAGGGCTAGAGTTTGTATTGAAGTTGAAAACCATAAGTAAAACTCTGTTTTTTTTTTTTTTTAAAGAAATTTCTGGTAAATTGTTGTTGCAGGCCATTGTATGGCCCCAATTATTTTGTTTTTTAATCCAAATTTCAATTTTATTTGATGGACACATGAAGTAGCTTCAATTTGGTTCTAGTTTGAAGAATTTCCATTGAGAATTGTGGTTTTTACAATCATTTCATTGTAGGTGGGTTTGAACTCAGATTTTAAGGGTTTGAAAGCACTTAAAATGGATTAATCACCCATTCCACTTGTATATTAGTTTAATACTTGGTGGAATGGGTGCATTAGGTTAGTTTTTTATGTTAAAATGGCTTTTAAGAGCATAAAAGGCATTTGGAGGGGTTTTTGATTGCTGCCCTAAGTGATTTCATGAGTTTTTTTGGCTCAAAATGGATGACTAGAAGTGGTAGTTTGATGAAATTGCATTGTTGGAGGTTGGGGAATGTTTTATTAGGCATGTGTAGACATATTTTGATGTGTTTGAGGAAGTGATAAGGTGAGTTAGGGTTTGGGGTAATGATTTCCACTAAATCCTCTTCATTTCAAGCATAAGAAGGCCTAGAGTAAGGGTTTTGCATTTTGATGAGTTTTTTATTCTAATTGAGGAAAGTTGTGGATTCAAACTATTCTAGGTCTGTAAAAGACATTTTCAATTGAGTTTTAAGGTTGGAAGCACATTTAGATTGGGGTTGCTTTGTAAAAGTGGCCTAATTGGCCAAGGAGGGCAGCGTAGTAGCAATTATTTGGAGGATATGCTCCAAAACAAAGGTATGCGTTTTTTAAGATATGTTGACATATGCAAAAATGGGTCATTGAATCTGTGTTTAGTTTTGGGAAACTCCACCTCCTTTAAAAGTTACATATGCCCAATTTTGTCAATGTGGACTACTACAATCTAATAGGTGTCTTGAGTGTGAGCAATGAGGAAACTGATGAACCGGTTTTCCAAGAGAGTTTTTCTAGCTTAATTCAGTCATTTTTATGATGTTAAAAGTGGTTTGAGGGTTTAGTAAGAATTTGGAATCTTGATTGTAGTTTTGGATGTTTTGAAGCTTATGGAATCAAGTGTTTTGTGAAGAGGATGGTGAGTCCAAGTTGAATGAACAAGCAAAAATTGTTTGAGTTTAGTCAAGTTGTGACTGTTGGAAGGATTTGAATCCATGCTCTACATCAAACCTCCAAGTTTGAAAAGTCGGTTCCTTCTTTATTACAATTAAATTTAATTGAATAAAAAAAAGATAGAAATAATTAAAAGCAAACAATTGAAGAGAAACATGAGTGATGCACCAAAATATATTATTCTTCCACTTACACATGGATTCTTTGCACAACACTCATTAGTCAACATAGATTTAAATAAACATAATTGTAGTTCAAATTAAAATAAAATGGATTATTTTGGATTCTTAATACAACTCATTACTTGACATAAGTCTAGATAAACACAATTGCCACAATGTAAAAGTTGAATGTATTTATTAATCATAGTAGAAAAGGATTGATAAAATCACTATCATTGCATTCATTAATTTAAATTTGTATACATTTTCATACTACAAAGGCTAGTAGAATTTTGAAGCCATAAATTAAGGCTACCCTAGTCTTACAAGTGAAAAATATGAAAAAGGTCTACATATAAGACTTTTACAAGAACAAGTCCACATATCCAAAATGTACCTAAAAATTGTGCCCACAACTCTTAATTAGCTAATAGACTACATATAGTGCGATATTTCATAAACAAGTCACACGCATGCAAACCACGGTCAACTCATCAAAAAACAAGTTTTAGTTGTTGTTTAATGGTAAACTAGATTCCATTTAATGGTAAAAGCCTCCAAAATCTCACTTATCATGTAAAAGCAGATAAATACTAATTTCCCAACTGGATGGGAACATTATATTTCCATTTGCAATGTTTTTTCTTCAATTTGATGGCAACTTTCTTTTTTTCCATTTGCATTGGTTTATGTTTTAAATCTATATGTAAATATTTCAAAATTAGATAATACTTAATTTCTTTAGGGAAAAAATGTAGATTTGTCTAAGTTTATTTCATTCCATTATTTAACACTTAATATTAATTGTTTAATCTAATCACAAAACAAGAATTTGTAGAACATGGTATCCACACGCCTCTATGCACAAACACACTCTTTAAAATATTAACATACATATAATTTTCTATTAGCGTAATCCTTGAACCTCCTTGTAGTACAAGTGATAGCTATACAAGAAAATGTGCAAATACAATTCAAATTGTCCTACCAACTCTTCCATAGTGAATCACAACCTTCACATGAAAGTGAGTGAGCAACAACTATGTTGTCTATGTTGCGTCCACCTGGGCCATAATCACACCTGAACTATGACTAATCTAATCTTCATAGCAAAGGGTAAGACATATTTATTAATGTTAAATAAGTTGTTTACCATTCCACTTCCACTCAATACTACAATAGTCCTGTGCCCTTTAACATCTCCCACATGGACATTCAAGCTGTAGAAGAGTATCTAAAAGCAGTTAATACTTATCAATAGATAACAACTATGGAAAAAGCAGAAAATATTGTACTAATGTTTATCATGAATGCCCATGATTTTCCACTTGAAGGAGTTTTATTAAATAAATTAATCACCATTAATCGCACCCAATTTTGTATGATATGGCTTGAAATGTTTTCAAGGTCCCTAACCATGGTATTAGTAGGATCAAAATTTATCACAATGAATGTCTATGATGGTTTCAACTTTTTGGAAGATCATTTGCCATTTTCAGATTGATGACTACCTCGTTATGGTTGCTCTTAGGTGCAAAATTCAAATAAAAATGTAACTTGATATGAGAATAGGAATAAATATTTCTTTACTTATGTATCTAAAAGAGTGCTACAAGAATACATAAGATTGAAGTTTGTGCAGGAAACATCACACCTATAAAACCATAAAAAAATAAAAATAATTATAAAAAAGTAATACAAAAGATACACTAAGAACCATATAGAGTGACAAAGTTAATAACTGATTTTTCCTTGGATAAAAAATACCAAGTCTGTCACTTCCTAAATATCTATTTGAATAACAAAGCTAAAAGAGAAAGGAACCTTGATTCATAATAATTGATTTATCCCCATGTAGGAAATGCTAGACCTGTCATATAAAAAAAAGCCTAAAGAAAAAATAGGGAACCTTTGTCCACTCCACACACAATCGAAAGCTATGCCTGCCAAATTATTTTTTGTCCATCCCTTTGATGGCATCCTTTATATCACGCTCAACATCCATGCAAATAAATGCAAAGCGTGTGAAAAAACAAAGCAGCCAAAAAGGAAACAAAAATGAAAGCAATAA